>PVKS010006654.1:0-69643 GCA_004027875.1 Aplodontia rufa
ATTGCCCAGACTGGCCTTGAACTTGAGACCCTCCAGCCTCAGCCTCCCAGGTAGCTGGGATTACAGATATGGATCACTGTACCCAGGCTCTTCTGTTGTTTTGTAGTGGTGATTATTTCTGTGCACACACCTACACCACCTCACTGTGGGTACCTGAGCCCTCCTCCAGCTGACTGTGCCCTGCTAGGGCACTGACTGAAAATGCCCATGGGGGATGTTTGGTACCTACGTGTGACTGTCAGACTATAACAAATAACAACATGATCCTCTCAACTGATACAAAAAACATCTGCTGAAGCCCAACGTTCTTTCTGTATAAAAATCCTCGTTTTATTATAGAAGGAGAGTTTCTTAATGTAATAAAGGTTGTTTATGAAAAACACCCATTTAACATTGAGATCCATGGGGAGAAACTGAATGCTTTTCCATTAAGACCCAATATAAGGCAAAAATCCCCCCTCTCACTGCTTCCATTCAGCAAAGAACTGCGAATACTCAGCAAATACAGACAGGAAATAAAAATACACCCACGTCAGGAAAGAGGAAGGGAAATGATCTCTATTTGCAGATGATAGCCTACATGTAGAAAACCCCAAAGATATCTCAAAATACTGTTAAAGCTAATAAAGTCAGCTGGGTGTGGTGGCGCACACCTGGAATCCCAGCGATTCTGGAGGGGCAGGAGGGTTGCTATCCAGGCCAGCCTGAGCAACTTAGACCCTAAACAATTCAGCAAAACCCTGTCTCAAAAATAAAAACTTTCCACCAGAACCTGCCTCATAAATTTTCTACCACCTTTGAATAGTGCCAACCTGAAGACCAACTTTAAAACACAGGCATTGCAGGGACATTCTTCCCCAACCATAGCGTAGCTGTTTAAAAGCAAGGGAAAGTGTTAGGATTTCTTTCAGCACAGAAGCGGATGAAGTAAGGGAGCCACTCAGAGAGGGCTGATCAGGCAGCGCTCCTAGGGGAGGGAACAGCAGGAGGAAACGGACAAGCAGGGACAGCGGCAGGGGTTGTGTTAGGCAGCTATCTCGCTGCTGTGACCCACGGACCTGACAAGAACAATTTCGGGAAGACAAGTTTGTTTGTGGGGTCGCGGTTTCAGAGGTCTTAGTCCTTAGAAGGCTGGTCCAGTCTTGAGGGCCCAAGGTGAGGCTGAACATCATGGTGGAAGGCTTGGCTCCAGGCAGCAGAGACTCCATGCCAGACACAAAGTAGACACCCCAAAGGCTCGCCCCCAAAGACCCACCTCCTGCAGCCACACCCTGCCAGCCCACAGCTGCCTGTGAATCCCATCAGGGCATCAGCCTACTCAGTGAGCTCAGGCTCTCATAACTGATTGCTTCCACCTCCACCTCCCTGGATTGTCTCCCATGAGCATTCAGGGGACACCTCACACCCAACCGTAACAGGGCAGGTGGTGGAATCAGACCGGAAGAAGGTGGGGTTAGAAGTGAAGTCAGAATGGGCTGGAGCGGTGGCTTGGCGGTTACAGCGCTTGTCTGGCATGTGTGAGTTCGCAAGTTCAAACCCCAGCACCACGTACACAACGAAGTGTCTGAGTAATGATTACTTGAAAAACTAAATAAAAATTGCTTCTCTCTTTCTCTCTCTCTCACTGTCCCCTCTTTCAAAAAAAAAAAAGAAGAAGAAGAAGAAGAAGTGAAGTCAGAAAATGCGCAGGAGTGATCGATGGTGAGTGCCCTTTCGAGCTGTATTTGCATCCCATCGAAACTTAGCAGTCACGGAGACAGGAAGCTACAGAGAGGAAACAAACCCAGAAATGACACACAGGACATCAGAATGAAGTGAACAAGAACCTTAAAACAGGGACTGGAGCAGTGGCTCCCCGGTTACAGCGCTTGCCTGGAATGCGCAAGTACGCGAGTTCAAACCCCAGCACCACCGTACATGACGAAGTCTCGGAGCACCGAAAGCCACATGGAAAACTAAATAAAAATGATTCTTTCCCTCTCTCTCACTGTCCCTCTCTCTTATTAAAAAAAAAAAACACCTTACAACAGTGAAGATAAATATGATCCATGTGTTCAACGTGCATGGGAAGGAGAGCTTCGGAAGACATAAAAATGTCCTGATTGACTTCTATACAGGAAGAGTATTCTGGATGAGATTAATAGCACATTACACACTCTAGAAGAAAAGACTGGTAACCCTGAAGACGTACTGTGGAAAATGGAACACCAAGAAGTCTGGGGGAAAACAGAATTAGGAAGGTGAGGAAGGCAAACTCCTCGTTATAGGTGCAATCCCAGTTCCAGAAAAGAGGACGGAGCAAACATTTAATAACATGACGACTCAAACGTTCCTTCCTTCCTTTCTTTTCTCTCTCTCTCGCTCTCTTTCCTTTTTTTTTTTTTTTTTTTTTTTCTTACTGGGAATGGAACCCAGACCAGGGACACTCTGCCACTGAGCTCCATCTCCAGCCCTTGTTACGTTTTATTCTGAGGCAGAGTCTCACTCTGTTGTGGGGCTGACCTCAAATTTGTCATCTCCTGCCTCAGTCTTCCAAGTCAATGGGTTTACAGGCATGCACCCCCACACCCAGCCGAGACAGGAAAGGAAAGAGCAAACAGAACCAATGGAAAATAAATAACACGATGGCAATTTTGAACTCAACGATATCAGTAATCACATGAAATGTAATTAGTCTTAACACACTAATCAGAAGGCAGAGATTGTCAGACTAGATTACAGGCTAAAAAAAAAAAAAAGCAAGATCCAATAATTTTGTGTCCAAAGAGACTCAAGTTAAATATAAAATCAAGCACAGATTAAAGGTAAAATGATGGAAATCATACATCATGCTAATATAGTCAACATTCCACATCAATGGATTTCACATCTGTGGATTCAACCAATCAGCCACAGAATGGAAATATTTGGGAAAAAAGAAATTTCATCCACACTGAAGTACGTTTGACTGGGCGTCAAGTAACCCAGAGATGATTTAATGTATTTTGGGTGGGGGGTCTGGAGCAGGTGGTGGCTTAGTGATTACGTCAGTTGCCTGGCATGTGCGAGGACCTGGGTTCAAACCCCAACACCACATACACAACGAGGTGTCATGCAATGAAAACCACATGAAAAACTAAATAAAATTGATTTTGTTAAAATAAATTAATAAAAAGTAAAGTATATGGGGGGAATACATGTTTAATTACATGCAAATACTGTGATATTTTATATAAATTTTCATCAGCACATTTTGATATTCATGAGGAGTCCTGGAACCATTCCCTCACAGACACTGAGGGGTGACTGTACTGATCCAAAGAACACCATAGTGATGACTACAATAATATCAGACACAGTAGATTCGAGAACAAGATATATCACCTGGTACAGAGTCATTTCCTAATGAGGAAGAAGTCAGTTCCTCAAGAGAACACAGTAATCAAAAAGCACATGTGCACCTGATAGTAGAACTTCAACAATACATGAAGAAAAAGAGGGACAGAAACAGAGAGCCTGCCACACTTATAGGTGGAGATTCAACATTTGTATTTCAGGCACCGACAGAACAAGCAGAAACCAAACAACAAGAATGCAAAAGACTTCAACAATGCTACTAATGAACCAGATGTCGCAGACATTTGGGGAACACACTGCCACCCAACAGGGAGCGTATGCTTTTTCTAGTTCTCATAGAACATTTACCAAGAGAGATAATCTAAACCAGAAAGCAAGTGATAATAAATTTTAAATGTATCAAATAATATAAAACATATTCTCTGGCCACAAGGAAATGAAATTAGATAGTAGTAATAAAAATCCGTCTGGAAAATCTCTCCAAGTATTTGGAAACTCAACAGCATACTTTTTTCCTTTTATTAATGTGTTATAGTTATACATAATAGTTGGTTGCATGGAATTTGATTTTCCTCCCCTCTTCCCTCCCCCTATTCTCCTTCCTCTGCTCAACTGGTCTTCCTTTCACTCATTTATTCGTTTAGTTTTGTTTGGAGTTTTATAGCTGTACATAAAGGTGGAATTCACTGCAGTGTATCTCCATCTCCTACTCCACTGATCTTCCTTATGAATTTACGATATTCAACCTTCCTTGCTTTTCCCTATTTTGTTCTAGCATCCACATGTGAAAGAAAACACTCAACTCTTGATTCTCCGAGTCTGCCTTATTTCACTTAATATGTTATTCTCTAGCTGCATACATTTATCAGCAAATGCCAGAATTTCATTCTTCTTTATGGCCGAGTAAAACTCCATTATTTATATATGACACATTTTCTAATCCATTCATCTGTTGTTGGGCATCCGGGCTGGTTCCTCAACTTGGTTATTGTGAATTGTACTGCTATAAACATTTATGGAAATGTGTAACTAAAGTACTAAAGTGCAAACTTTTTAAAAGCCATGAGTCAAATAAAAGTTCTGAGGTAAAGCAAGGTACATATCAAGCATTTATAAGATTGTCACTGTATATAATATGGTCTTGTATGTAAAAAATGTTCTTCAGGACTGGATCAGTGGCTCAGCAGTTATGGCACTTGGCTGGCATGCACGAGTATGCGAGTTTGAACCCCAGCACCACGTACACAACAAAGCCTCAAAGCAACGAAGGCCACATGAAAAACTAAATAAAAATTGTTTCTCTCTCTCTCACACTGTCCTTCTCTCTTAAAAAAAAATGCTCTTCATAGGTATAAGAATTATGACACTGTACTTGGGTTTTTTAGGAAAAATATAGGACCTAGCAGCTGGAGCAGTGGCTCAGCGGTTTCTGTGCTTGCCTGGCAAGCATGAGGACCCGGGTTCAAACCCCAGCACCACGTACACAACTGAGTGTTGGAGCAACTAAGGCCATGTGAAAAACTAAATAAAGTTGTTTCTCTCTTAAAAAAAAAAAAATATATATATATATATATAGGACCCAGAAGAGAGGCAAGGGATCCAGAGATGGGAGGAGGGAGGTAGAAATATTAGTGGGGGGAGTTTTGACCAAATTGTATTGCTGTATTGTGTGCATCTAGGAATATGTGACAACGAATCCCATCATTATGTACAACTATAATGCACTAATTTAAAAAAATTAAAAACTTTGCTTGGGAAATCAGGAAATATTTTCATCTGAAAATGAAAATATTACATTAAAATGCATGGTTTAAACACTAAAGTAGTGTTTAGAGAGAACTTTATAACATTTAACAGTGAGAGTGGGAAGGTATACAGATTTACATTCAATGACCAATGACTTTAACTTCCACCTTAAGAAATTACAAAAAAAAAAAAAAGTAAAAGTAAATCCTAAGCGGAAAAAGAAATAAAAATACAAACAAAAACAGACAACAATTAAATTTTTAAAAAAATTAAATAGAGAAAAATCAATGGAGCCAAAATGAATCCAAAGAATATGAATAAAATAGACCAATCTCTAGTCAGATTGATCAAGGAAAAACAAGGGAAGATACAAATGACCAATAATAAGAGAAATTGGAAAACATCATAGAACCTACATTTATTAAAATGTTAATAAGTAAATACAATGAACAACTTTATGTCAATAGATTTAATAATTTGGTTCTGGCCAATGCAACAAGGCAAGAAAAATAAGTAAAAGGCATGTAGATTAGAAAAAGGAAAAATAAAATTATATTTTCAAATGATATAATCTTCTATGTAGAAAATTATAGGTAATCTATTTTTAAAAGGCTACTAGGAAATTGAGTGAGTTTAGCAAGATTATATGTACAAAGTAAAATCTAATATATTTCTATATATTAGTAATAAATAGAAATTTTATTTTATTCATTATTTTTTTGAGATGTTGCCCAGGCTGGCCTCAAATTGTGGACTCATGTGATCCTCCCACCTCAGACTCCCATGTAGCTGGGACTATATGCATGCACCACTGTGCCAGCCTCAGAAATTAAAATTTTGAAGCTATTTTCAGAATACCATCCAATATAAGAAATAGGAGTAAATTTAATGAAACCGGTAAAATTTTACAATAAAAACTATAAAACATTGCTGAAAGAACTCAAAGAGGATTTAAACAAATAGAGAGCTATTCCATGTTCATAAATTAGAAAAATCAATATTGTTAAGATGTCAATTTCTCTCACACTGGTCTACAGAATCACACAATCCCAATCAAAACCCCAGTAGACTTTTTAAACAAATTTATGTGGAATAGAAAATACCTATGTGTTGGAGCAGTGGCTCAGTGGTGAAGAACTTGCCTGGCATGTACCGGGACCTGGGTTCGAACACCAGCACCACAAACACAACTAAGTGCCATAGGAATAAAAATAAGATGAAAAAGCAAATAAAATTCATTCTCTCTTTTCCTCCCTCATTCTCTCTCTCCTTTTCTTTAAAAAATAAAAATAAAAAAGACCTAGAAAAACAAAAAAAGTTGGGGAAAAAAAAGAACAAAATTAGAAAACTTACAATCTAATTTCAAGATTTATTGTAAAGCTACATGAATCAAGGCAGTGTGGGATTGGCATTAAGGCAGACATATAGACCAATAAAAAGGAAGAGAACCCAGATATAATCCACACATACATGATCAATCTTCCAAAAAAGTGTATCTAGGCAATTGAATGGAGACAAATACTCTTTTCAACAAATTGTGCTGGAACAAATGCATAACTTATATCATATATCATAAATGAAACAAAATTGAAGTGAATCATAGCCTGAAATATATAAAAAAGCGAATCTGTAAGCTTACTGAAGAAAACAGAAAATCTTAGTGATCTTAGGTTAAAGATTTTTTTTAAATAAGACAGTAAGACCACAAGTTACAAAAGAAAAAAAATTGGAGTTCATTGAAATTTTACCAGTTATTTATTGCTTTTGTATCAAATTACTACTAACTTAGTGACTTGAGAAATCACCATTATCTTACTGTTCTGTAAGTCAGAAACCTGACAGGGTCTCCCTTGCTAAGAATTAAGATGTCAGCTGGGTCCTTCTTTTTGGAGGATGTGGGGAAGAAGTCATGTTCCTCCCTGCCTTTTCCAGTTCCTGTAGGCACCCTATGTTCCTTGCTGTGTCCTCTTCCTCCATCTTCAAAGCCAGCAATGATCAGTTGAGTCCTCAGGGTACATTGCTCTGACCTCCTTTTCTTCCTCCCTCTGCTTTTCAAGAGTTGTGATGTCCTTCAAGCCCCGTGGCCTAAAGGGCTCCCAGGGCAAACTTAATTCTCCAAAAAATCTTGAAAGTGGGGAAGCTGAGGCTACACATTCCACAAAGTGCTGGCACACCCATGAAGGCTGATGACCGATTCGTACAGGGTGGTGACCCCCATCATCAAACGGTGTCATGGTTTGGAATGTTCATTATGGCCAAGGACCTGGTTAAGAGGTATAAAGACCTTTTTTTTCACCATTACCTAATTTTGTTTTTTTCCTCTTAAAACGATTTTTTTGGTGTATTGTACAGCAGTATAATTTTTCACATTTATTCCATCAGTAGATATGGTTTGTACAATATACAATGGTTCCATTTCAGAAAATACAATTTCAAATCATGAAAAAAAAAAGAGTTGTGATGTCTTGGGGGCTTACCCAGATAATCCAGGATAATCTTCTCTTAACATCAGCAGATTAACAATCTAAATTCCATCTATACTGCTAATCCCCCTGGGCCAAATTCAGTATTTCTAGAAATTAGTCTGTTAGAAATATTTTTTTTGGTGATGGCATGGGAGGTTATTCTGCCAATAACAAAAATGGTCAATGTTTGCTCTCCTAATAACACCATCACAAAAATAAAAAGACAAGCCACAGACTGGGAGAAAATGTTTTCCAAATGTGTACTGAACAAAGCACTTGTTTCTAGAAAATATAGGGAACTCTTAAAACTCAAGAAGATGAACAATCCATTCAGAAGACAAAGATTTGAAGAGACATTTTCCCAAAGAAGATATATTGATGGCAAATCAATGCATAGGAAGATGCTCAATGTAATTAGTCATCAACGCAAATTAAAAGGAGATACCGCCATACAACCTCTAGAACAAAGAAAAAATTTAAAAGTTGACCATGTGAAGGATTAAATTTAAGTTATGGTGACAGCAAATAGTCAGGAAGCTGCCTGGAATCAGGAAAGAAAGGTGGGGAGGCACAAGAACATTTTTGGAAGTACGGGTATTTTATTAGTTTGTTGCTGCTGTTATGTAACACATTACTAAAAATGTAGCAAGTTAAAAGAGCACACACCTGTCATCTCACAGTTTCTGTGGCCCAGGACATAGGCTTAGCTGCTGGGGGATCTCTCACGGGCCATAGTTAAGGTCTTGGTCAGGGCTGCAGATTCATCCAAACGCTCGGCTGGGGAAGTCACTTCCAACTCCACCTGGTTGTTAGCAAAGTTCCTTGTGAGGTGTTGGACTGAGTTACTTGGTTTCTTTCTGCCTGTTGACTGGAGGCCACCCTCGGTTCTCTGCCATGTGGATTTCTCTGCAGGAAAACTCATGAAGCAGCAGCTGGCTTCACCAAAGCCAGTGAGGGAGAGAGTCTGTAGCAAGACAGGAACTACACTCACATGTAAATCACACAGTGACGGTCCATCAGCCATGCGGTGCGGCGTTCTGTTGGCTAGAAACAAGCCACAGGGCCTGCCTACACAAGGTGTGGACAGCTGGAGGTGGGGTGCCTGAGTGCTCCCCCACATCCTGCCACAGGTACATTCACGTACTTGATTGTACCAATGGATATCGATATATGGCAAAACTCACCAAATCGTGCATGCTAAAAATGTGCATTTCTTGCCTGTCAACTATACCTCAATCAAGTTACAAAAAAACTGACCAACAGGAACACTCAGCAGGCTGACTACAGAATAATCCAGAAAAAGAAAAAGCGCCAACCAGCCACGACAGAGGGAGTCTGTGCTAACAGATACGAAAACTTGTTATACAACTATCACAACTGAGAGAGGGGTATGGATACCGCAGCCCAGGGGAACAGATGAAAGAACCCTCAGAGAGACCCACACTGTGGAACCCTGATTAGCAGCAGAGGTGGTATGCTACGTAAACAGGGACAGCAAGGACGTCTAAGAAAGGATGCAGACAACTGGGATCCGTATGGAAAAAACAAAATTAGATATCACAGCATTCACAATATAAATTTCAGGTGGAATAGACACCTCCAAGCAAACCTTTAACACTTTCAGGAAAAAAAAATATAAATGTATAATTCTGCCTTTCACATAGGGAAGAAATGTCTAAACAGTATATGAAATATAAGCTATAAAAGAAAAGATCAATCTAATTGCCATAAAATTATCATCTGTATAATAAAAACACCATCCAATAAATGAAAGACAAGCCACAAAAGAGAAATTATTTACTCTTGAACAAAGGATTCATATCCACATTATATTTAAAAACTCCTCAGAATTAGTGAGAAAATTATAAGCCCAATATACAAATAGGCAAGTGATAAAAACAAGTCATTCACAAAATGGAAAGGCCTAAATTCTGCATATTTGTGAAAAGTCTCAACTTCACCCACCATCGATGGCACGTAGATTAGAAAATTAATGCATATTTACACCCATCATTCAGGAACAGTTTTAAAGTTTGACATTTGCAAGGCAATTTTTTAAAAAATGTGAACTTATTCACCGGTAGTTGGAATGTAACCGGTAAAACCATTTTGGAAAACTAATTTGGCAGTATTTAGTAAAGTAGATGGGGTACAAAGTACATTCTTTAGCTAGATACAGTTTCTAAAGAAACTCACACAACTACATTGAGACACAGAATTTATTTCAGCAATGCCTTTTTTTTTTTTTTTTTCAGGGCTGAGGACCAAACTCAGGGCCTTGCGCTTGCTAGGCAAGTGCTCTGCCACTGAGCTAAATCTCCAACCCCTCAGCAATGCTTTTAATAGAATTATGAGTGTAAATGTTCATCAAGAAAACAGATGGGGGGGGGCTGGAGTGGTGGCTTGGCAGTTACAGCACTTGCCTGGCATGCTCAAGTCCATGGGTTCAAACCCCACACCCACGTACACAACTAAGTGTCAGAGCAACGAAATCCATGTGAAAAACTCAATAAAAATTGATTCTCTCTGTCTCTTACCGTCCTTTTCTCTTTATTTATTTTTTTTTTGAGAGAAACAACTTTATTTAGTTTTTCACATGGCCTTAGTTGCTCCAACACTTAGTTGTATACGTGGTGTATACATGGTGCCAGGCAAGTGCCAAAACCTCTGAGCCACTGCTCCAGGCCCGGTCCTTCTCTCTTTAAAAAAAAAAAATAGATGAGGGGTTGGGGCAGTGGCTCGACAGTTACGGCACTCGCCTGGCATGGACAAGGACATGGGTTCAAACCCCAGCACCACATACACAATGAAGTATCAGAGCAATGAAAGCCACATGAAAAACTAAATAAAACTGATTCTCTTTCTCTTTCTCACTGTCGCTCTCTCTTTAAAACAGAAAATAGATGAATAAATTGTGGTATGCTCATATACTAGTATACTAGGTAGCCATTAAAAGGTAAGAACTAAAGCTATACATTGCAATGTGGATAAATCTCAAAAACATCGTGTGGAAAGGATAAAAAAAGAAATTTTCAAGATAAAACATTAATATTTATATAAATTTAAAAGTATGCAAAGAAATGCTAAATGTGTGATTGAACTATAAATGCATGCATAGGAATAATGTAGCCCACATGACTGTAATGTTTTCTCTGGGAAATACTGGGAAGCAAATAAAATCGGGAAACAGTTCATTGTTGGTTTAACTGCATCTGGCAAATTTTATTTTCAGGATGTCGTATGACATGGTGGTTTAAAGTAAAAAGTAAAAAGTCTAAAACTCATCTGCCTGAGTCCAAGTCCTGGTTCCATTTGTTATAAGCTATGTGATCATGAACAAGATACAAACCTCTCTACGCCTCAACTTCCTCCTCTATGAATGACAGATTATAATCATACAGCTTTCTATGTAAGATGTGAAACTTACATGAACCAGCATCAGGTATTGAAAATAATCTCAACAATATTAGATAATAAAATTAAATATTAATATTATTTTATTAAATATTAAAATAATCTCAACAATATTAAAATAATCTCAACAATCTCAAAAATCTCAACATTAGCAATTATTATTCATTAAAAAAAAAGATCTCCTGGGGCTGGAGCAGTGGCTCAGCGGTTTCAGCGCTTGTCTAGCATGCGCAAGTACACAGGTTCAAACCCCAGCACCACGTACACAGCGAAGTCTTGGAGCAACAAAGGCCACATGAAAAACTAAATAAAATTGATTCTGTCTTTCTCTCTCTCTCTCTCTCTCTCACTGTCCCTCTCTCTTAAAAAAAAAAAAAGATCTGCGTAACTATTAGTCCATTTTTGGAGTACTATGATGAAATACCTAAGGCTGGGTACTTTATAAAGAGATTTACTTGACTCATAATTTTGGGTGCTGAAAGTCAAGATCAGACCCATCAATTTGGCCTCTGGTGAGGGCCCACTTGGCCATGTCACATCAGGGCAGATGGCAGTATGGCTGGAGCACAGGTGAGCGAAACTCATATGGTGACGAAGGCAGGAGCCAAGTTTGCTCTTTCATAACAGCTTTCTCAAGAGCACTAACCAAGGGTCCCATGAAAACATTAGTCTCTTCTAAGGGCAGCTCCCCCAGTGACTTACACACATGTACTAGGCCCCATCTGGTAAAGCTCCCGCCACCTCTCACATTGCCACACAGAGGACCAAGCTTCCAGCACATGAAGCTTTGGGGAACAAAGTACATCCAAATGACAGCAGTAACTGTGCCAAAACATAAAGATCTTTTGAAAGTAGCTTGACCCCTTCCCTGCCCTGAAAACCAGGAGATAAAGCAAGGCAGGACAGGCACCTGTGGAGAGGGGTAACCTACGGCCCGGAGTGGGAGCCCAGCAGCATGACGGGCCACCCACGAGTGGGGAGGGTAGCCTGTCATGTGTAAGGTGATGAGCAGGGTAGGAAAGGAAACCCTGGGTCACAGGCCATGCGTGGTGAGCAGGGTCTTCATGCAGGGGGATGGCCCAAAACAGGCATTGGTCCCCAGGAGAGTAAGGAAGGCACTTGCCTGTGTTTCAGAGCCCAAACAGTGTGGGTAGAGGTTCCATTTGAAAGAGTGGCTTCCCTGGGACTCACCAACCTGTACACAGTGACAAGATGTCCTCACACAGGGTGGCCCAGTGGGAATATCAAAGCCTGGGCAGAAAGAGGTTGCTGATCCCTGTGTCTCATCTAACATAAATAAATAAGGAGCAGGGCTGGCAACGGGGATGGGACATGGTTGCTTACTGGGGGAATGGATCCAAGGAGGAAGCATTTTTCCCTCAGTGGGAACCATGCTTCTCTCTGCTGGATGGAGCAGGTGTAAGAATGGAAAAGGAGAGAAGTGGGAACAGCACTGTGGAGCTGGAGTGGAGCAGAAGGTACTGGTACACAGGTGGGTCCTAGCGCTATCTGTGCAAAGGGCACCCCTAGAGCAATGAGGGCACTTGGCGTTCAGATCTAAATGTCTAAATCCTGTTGGCCACCAACAGACCCCAGGGCTCCTTGAAGAAATGACTGCTGTTAGGGACAGGACAGAGAATGTGCAAAATGAGCCTGGAACGTCTTGTTCCAAAGGCAAGGAAGTGCTCCAGGAAGGGGACCTGCTGAAAGGACCCTGAAGCCAATTTGCATTCAAATGAGGGAACATTTGGGGGACAAGCCACATTCAAAACACATAATGTTGATAGCAGAATATAACTTATTGAGTAAAAGGGAATCCGTGAGTCTAAAGCACGAGTCAGCAAACGGTGGCCTTTACAAAATTCAGCCTGATCCCTGGTTTTGCAAGACCACAGTTAAGAGTGGGGTGGAGGTGGGGGTTTGTTTTTTTGGCTTTTGGTTTTTTTGTTTGTTTATTTGTTTTTTCAGTTTTGGGAAAAAAAGAATTTTTTTTATTAAGGAATATTTGCAATCAATTTGATAATGGAGAACACTAACTTGGAATTTAAATTGTCAGATATTCTCCATCCTCCAAAGAATCTCATTCTCATTAGGAGACCTGCATTACAAAATAAATTGTCCTCAATAATTATTATAGTTTTAATTTCCCCAGTGGAAATTTCGTGGACTTTTTTTCTCTCTCCTGCTTTAAAAGTACATATGTAGTCTAGATTTTGCCCCTTAGACCTCAAAACCTAAAAGGTTTACAATCTGTCCCTGTTTATAAAAAGGTTTCTGAACACTGGTCTCAACTCATATAAATAAATAAATAAATAAATGGGTAAATTTCATGTCTAATGGGGCATTTTAATAGTTTCAAACTACTGACCTGCAAAATATGTTTTAGTCACAAGGGGGAAAGGAAAACATCATAATGGAAATGCCTAGAAGACAGCAACTTAAGGGATCAAAGCAAGCATCTTCAGTAAGGGGACAAACCAGATCTGAGCTCCTCCTGACAGGCTATGGTGAGAACACAGAGCACTCCCGTGACATTCCTGCCAAAAAGACATAAACTGAATCTAGCCAGAGGAAAACAGATAAACCCGCATTGAGGGATGTCTGTAAAACAACTGGTCTCCTCTGACTTTTAAAAGGGTCAAGGTCACAAAAGTCGAGAGAAGACTGAGAAAATGTTCTAGACAGAAGAGAGTAAAAAGACACAGGACAACTAAAGGCAACATGTAATTCTCAACTGGATACGTTTACTAGAAAGGAGATTTGCAGACAATGTGCAAAATCTTAATGGGGTCTGCTGGTAAATCGATGGAAATGGAGAACATCACGCTAAGTGAAATAAGCCAGACTCAGAAACTCAACGGTTGAATGTTTTCTTTCAAATATGAAAACTAGAGTAGGATGGGGGAGGAAAGGCTCAGATATCATAAAGATATCTGATACACTACTGAAGATCAGTAGTGTAGAAGAAGGAGACTGAGAGGCAGAGTGGAAGGATGGGAAAGGGGAAGCAACATGGAATAAACTAAAAAAAAATCATGTTATGGGGGCCGGAGTGGTGGCTGAGTAGTTAGAGCACTTGTCTGGCGTACACAAGGATCTGGGTTCAAAACCTAGCACCACACACACAAGTGTCAGAAAAACTAAAACCAGATGAAAAAAAATAAATAAAATCAATTCTCTCTTTCTCTCTTTCTAAATAAGGAAAAAAATTAAATCATGTTATGTGCACATATGAATATACCACAGGGAATTTCACCTATATGTATAAGTAAAAAGAATCAATCAAATATAAATAAATAGATGAGCAAAAGGAAGTCTAGCAGAGTAGAGAAAGGAGAATGGAGGAGGAGAGGGACTTAGGGGAGGATCAAGGGGAATCATGAGCTGAAATCAAATTCCATGCACTATGATTTTGTTGAATGAACCCAACTACTATGTATAACTATAAAGATCTAATTAAAAAAATACTAATGGGGTCTGGGTTTTTAAAAGTTATATACCCCCTTGCTAGTTCCCTGACCCCTGAGGTGGTATTTTAGTTATGCATCATGTTGTGGAATGTCCTTGTTTGTAAAAATACACATTATATTCTTCAGAGATGCTGGAGTCTCAGTTGGCAATTTATTCTCAGCAGTTCAAGGGGGGAAAAGGTTTTGGTTCTGTTTTTGCAACTTCTCTGTAAATTTGAAATTTTCATAAACAAAATGTGAGGGTTTGATAGAGTTCTCTGTTATGCTCCCTTTCACAGCTCCCATCGGGTCTGGCCAATGAGACACAAGCAAGAGTCGGGGGACTCCTGGGGACGCTGTGCTTGCTGACAGACTCCAACCTTCCTCTTCTACCTCCTTTCTGTCTGGAACACAGATATGGCACCCACACGCAGAGCATGTGGAGTTTACAACATCCAGGTGACAACAGTGCAGGGTCCTCATACGAAAGACGGAGAAGAAGAAGCTCAGAGGTGCACAAATGGAGGTGTCCACGCCCTTCGCTCAGTTCTTCAGTGTCAAAGTGACCACACAGTCACTCTCATGACTCACCCTTCCTTCTCAACCCATAAACTTCATGTCACACTGCATCATACGGACTCAGTTCTAGATAGACTTGGATGCATGTAACAAGAGACTAAAATGCAAAAAATCTTTCTCCCTCAGATTTGAATGAAAGTCCAAAGGCTTAGCACAAAGCAATTGGTGCAAAGTGACCCCCAGTTCCAATGAGGTACTGAGCCATCTATGCAGGATGTGCAAAAAAGATATCTAAAAACCCACGTTTCAGCTCTAAGCACATCGACCACCTTGAGCCGATGAGATGAAAGGTTGAGATTGAAGGGGAAAGGTGAGGGTGGGAAAAGAGAAAGAGAGAGGCTTAGGAATGTTGTGGAAGGGAAGCTTGCCCCTCACAGCAAACCAAGTGCCTGGGCTCCTAAGGAGCCACTTGGAGCCACTTGGTGCCACACGGCATGAAAGCCTTCAAAGATATGCAAGGCAAGAGGCTGTGGCTGGCTGCCAGCATAGCAAAGGAGAGACTGTGCAGGGACCCGCTCTACTCCCAGGACAGTAGGACCAAAATGCTGGTGGGAGCCTAGAATAGAGATGGCGGCCTGGGGCTTGCTATAAAGAGATTGTGCCCTTATGAAACACTTGGAGAGAGCTTGGTGCCCCAACAAGAGTCTGTGCAATGTGGATGTTCAGGGGATCCAGGAAGCATGGTGAATGGGCAGCTGGAGGAAAAGCTGTCACTAGAGGGTGGCAGCTGCAGCATCCCCAAGAGATCTACACGAGGCTGGAGAGAAGCCAGTTTAAAACACCTGCCAAGGTCGGCAAATACTGATACTATCTGTCGAGTATCTGTCCTTTCCCTTATGTTGCCTCCCTGGCCACGCAACAGCCCTGGAGAAGGGGAGGCAGCTGGAGGAGGGGAGGGGGCTGGATCCACAGTGGGGACGTGGAGAGCAAGCTCACGGCCATCCGTCCTGCCCCACTGCAGCTGCTGGCTCAAACAGACAAGGACTGAGAGAGGGAATTTGTAATAGCCCAAGGAATTCGGAGTTCAATAGAAAGGAAATAACTGATAAGAGGGGATAACAGGCCGGAGGCGCTGTGTAGACCAGAGGAAATGGGTCAGTCCAGTGTGGGCAGCAGGGGCTCTTGCGTCCCGCAGCTGGGAAACGTGGCGTGAATTGACTAGGGACGGGTAGCTGGTGGCACTGAGCCTGCTCTCAGGGCAGCTTGCTCCTCACAGCTGTGGTCTTCCTCTGTCCCTATCTGCATGCTAGGGAGTGGTGAGGAATAAACACCCTACCTAAGGTGAGGGGTTTCCTGAGCAAGTGTGTTGGAGGAAGACAAGGACGAGGCGCAAGGAGCAGTTATACTGAGGGGCTGTAGAAGGCAGGATTAGCAGGCAAGGAAGGCAGGTGGGGAAGGGAACAGTGAGATGTGGGACCACATAGCCAAGGTCCCAGTGAAGGTGGCAGATTATGAGAATGATAGGACTTGTAGACCACCATCACAGACAATCCTAAAATGGAAATCTACCACCACCATTCACTTCCTCTAAAATGGAAATCTACCACCCCCATTCACTTCCTCCAAAATGGAAATCTACCACCCCATTCACTTCCTCTAAAATGGAAATATACCACCCCCATTCACTTCCTCTAAAATGGAAATCTACACCCCCATTCACTTCCTCTAAAATGGAAATCTACCACCACCATTCACTTCCTCCAAAATGAAAATCTACCACCCCCATTCACTTCCTCTAAAATGGAAATATACCACCCCCATTCACTTCCTCTAAAATGGAAATCTACACCCCCATTTGCTTCCTCTAAAATGGAAATCTACCACCACCATTCACTTCCTCCTCTCCACCCTCTAACATCTTCCATTCTCATCATCTGTTGCTCTGACCCTGCTGTCACTGGGATGTTCTAGGCATCCTTTGGCAAACTGCTGGAGACATGAGCTTTGCTCCAGTTCATGGCCCTGAAACATTCGTAATTGGATTTCCCCACACCAGCTTTCATTGCATAAGCTCTTTGGTCCTATGAATTGACACTGCTTGACCTGTGTACTTTTGTAAAGCTCAGTAATTTTTCCAGAGCTTAAAGGCCAGGGGTGGGTGTGTAGTCTCCCTTGACCGCAGTTGGATAAAATGATCTCTCTCTCATGGAAGAACATTTCCCATGAGAAAGTTCTGGGGAGACAAGAAGTATTCCAGCCGGGCACAGTGGTGCATGCCTGCAGTTCTAGCAGCTCTGGAGGCTGAGGCAGGAGGATTGTAGGTTTAAGGCCAGCCTCAAAAACTTATCAAGAACCTGTCTCAAAAAATAAAAAGGGCTGGGATGTAGCTCGGGGGTTTAATGGCTCTGGGTTCAATACTTGGTATTAAAAAACAAAACAAAACAAACAAAATGAAAGGAAAAAAAAAGAAATATTCCAATTCCATCAGGTGGAGTCTGGGAAATCAGGGAACATTCTTACAGTCACAGACCCTCTCAAACCTTCCAGCTAACATGGCAAAGAACCAAGAGCCTGAGACTCAAAAAACACCAGGACTCTCAGGCCACAGTGGTGTCAATGGGAAAGAGAACTAGACATGCTCACCTGATTTTGACTCTGTAACTGACGTGAACACCATTAGGAGCTGCCCAGCAAGGTGGGCCTCTTGCCCTGTGGGTCCAGCCGTTCTGCTCAGGCACACGGGGTTGGCAGCACCACAAAAGCAACCCCTGTTCTTGCCTGAACAGGTGTCTACTCTGCCTTCTGAAGACAGACTCTCCTTAAAGAGACGGAGCCTCTCTAAACCTCCTGTAGTGATGTGGCTTTGGCATCAAATGGGAGCGGTTTCATATGGACACATTTATTCTTTGACGCTAAGTAAAAGAAGGACTGTGGCAACAGAGCTCTGGAACCAGCCCACGCTGGCTCACAAGAAGCGACTGTTAAATTTTCCAGAACTTTGTGGACTGGTTGTTAAAGGCATACATCATTTCAAATCAAATCATATAAACTTACCATTACATCACAATAAAAGCAACAGTAATAAACACTCAAAACTCATTCCTTGTTCATCATTTTTGCCATACTGTATTAGTACCCAGGCTCTTAGGGTGATGTCCCCCGGTTGAGATGTCATAGAATGGAGGGTCCCTGCATGTCACTTCCTAACTCTGGGGTCAGGACTTCATCTTGGAAATCTGCACCCCACCCTGTGGTGCCGAGAGCACACTGTGGACTGCAGGGCTGTTGCAACCATCTCCCCCCGTCCCCCTCAGGAGCCTGCCTTTTTCTCCACCCTGGGCATGGTCTCCTCGTGCAGGGAGAGGGTGACGCTGCGTTTACTTACTCGATGGGCATCTTGGCCAAATGGTCTCCCTCAGACAGCGGTGCTGAGGAGCTGGCGAAAGGAATATTTTCCCAACTCTGCCTGGCTTCCTTTTCAAGAGAAACAAAACTGGTTCTGAGACACAGCCGGTAGGTGAGTAAATAGGACAGCTGTGATGTGAGTTCCAGCTGAAATACAGAAAACTTATGAGTCTGGTTTGTATAAAGAAAAAGCTTATAGATTCAGATTTTCCTCCTTCCTGCCCTCCGGCCTCCCTGCTACAACAGGACCCTGTCTGTTTGCATCGCCCGCCCTGCCTGCTTGCCGGGACGTAAGCAGCACCTGCTTGCTCCTTGGCACCAGTACAGGAGCAACGCGCTGCTCTCTGCACACTTGTTTCCAATACGGGAGCTGTGGACTCCTCTGTGCATGCCCACATCGCCTCTCCCCATAGGACCCTCAGGGGCCCTGCTCAAGGGTCTCTGTTCCGAATTAGAATCACCCCAGAGTCCGAATTCCACTCAAAGCTAAGTCATTTCACTTGGAGGTAAAATCCAAAGATGGGAAACTAACAGGTTTAGGAATTCACCTAGATTTCTGATCCTCCCTAAAAATATGTGATTCCCTTGCCTACTCCCAAATTTAACTTGTGATAAATGACATTCATTCCATGTCAGCAGACATGTCTCCGACATCTGCAGAAATGGTTCTATTCCTCAGCTCCTCCCTGGTCCTGGGAGCGTGTTGGGTGTAGTCGATAGTGAATCTCAGTGCTTGCTACCGTGTGTGTAGGTGGGCCTGTGTGCACCATTTTGAAGATGCGTGTGTGTTGGAATGTGTACAGAGTTCTGTGTGCATGGCTGTGTGTGCTCCTGTCTGCCTTTCCATATGCAGAAGTGATTTTGTGTGTGTGTGTGTGTGTGTGTGTGCGTGTGCGCGCAGGAGTGAGTCTTGTGGCTTTTACAAGCCTGGTTGAAATACTTGGAGAATGTCATCATCCTCTAAAAATAGAGATAGTGAAAGACTGATGATTTTCAAACGAAAAAGCAAAATTCACACATTTAAGTGCGTTTTTTCTTCTTTCTTTGAGATTCATTGTGGCTGTGCGCAGTAGCACATGCCTGTAATCCCAGTGAATCAGGAGACTGAGGCAGGATCGCAACTTCAACACCAGCTTCAGAAACTCAACGAAGCGCTTAGCAACTTAGTGACACCCTGCCTCAAAATAAAAAATAAAGGGCTGGGGATGTAGCTCAGCGGTTAAGCACCCCTGGGTTAAATTCCCAGTACAAAAAAAAAAAAAAAAGAAGGACAGAGATCACTCGGTTTAAGCTGAAAGCACTTTGGAGGACAAGTTGTCAGGGGGAGGCTGTGCTGGGAAGGCCAGGATGGACATGTCCAGCCTCCCTTGCTCTGTCCAGCTGCCACCATCCTCCTGGAGAGCCTCTGGGCCAGCTTCCCACCATCAAAGGAAGAAACTTGCCTCTAGTTGCTGATCCTGTTGGCACACAGAAGGGGGGTCATGCCCTCCTTCCTTCTGAGGACAGGAAGACATAAAGCAGACATGAAATCTTGCGTGGCAGAATGAGGTTAGAACCAAGGGAAAACGTCTGCTCTGTAGGGACCGGGAGATCTGATGGAGGCTTTCTGAAGTGTGTATGAAGTTTTTTTGCGGGTGATTCTAAGAAGAGACTCTTAGCTCTCTCAGTTGAATTAGAATTAGGATCATGGCGAGCCAGGTGTGGTAGCACACACCCATAATCCCAGCTACTTGGGAAGCCAAGGCAGGAGGAGGATTGCAAGTTAGAAGCCAGCCTGGGAAGCAGGGTGACACCCTGTCTCAAAATAAAAAGGGCTGGAGATGTACTCCTGAGGTCCCAGGTTCCATCCCTAGTAACACACACACACACATACACACACACACACGAAAAGAATTAGGATTATAAAGGTGCATACAATTAGCAAGCTGATCTCTGGAAGTTTTAAGGATCCATTAACTTATGTTTATTGGGTATTTATTATAATAGCATGGACGAAAGGCTTTGTGTGTGTCTACTCATTTAATTTCCACCACAATTGTGTAAGGACAATTATTATTCTTATTTCACAGATGAGGAAAATGAGATACAGAGAGGTGGTAACACTTGTCCAAGATCACACAGGCTCAAGAGTCACAATTAGGTGATCGAGCTCCAGCGTCGTTGCTGCTAGCCATTAGGCTATCCTTGTTCTGCCAGCTCAGCTCCAGGGCTCCATGTGTCACTTCAGAGAAGTCAGTGTCTCTGCTTATCACTCACATATAGAGGGCTAGGGCTGAAATGGGCGGGCATCCAGGTTCCTAACTACCAGTTGTGCCGTCGTGTGGTGTTCATTCCTTTAAGAGCCAAAGCTGGAAGGGAACCTTGAAGTCACCTGTCCTCATGGGTCTGAGGTTAGGAAATGGTGGTGACGCTGGCATAGCTCCCTACTCTGTTGTCTTCCCTAGGGTTCTAATGTTTCTTAAGAAAAGCCTGCCTTGCCCACATGATTCTGTCTCCTTGGACACTGTTGAGGGAGCAAAGATGGCCCAGTGGCTCCTGGCGCAGTGGAGACTTGAGAGGCCCAGGTGCTTGCTCTGAGCTGGGAACTACCGGGAGGAGGAGCTAGCGAATAGTGAACATCGAAGCGGAAACATCATGATACACAGAGCAGGGAAGAGTCAGGATGGCCATGTGCAAGGTAAGGTTATTTGGGAACAGAAACCCAGAGTGACAGAGGCTATAAGGAGAAAAAGACACCATGGTGGAGAGAGAGATGGAAGAAGAGGCTGAATCCCAAAGGCCTCCAGCTCAAGTTCAACCCAAAGGAAGTTGAATGAGCTCCTTGCAACCTGAAGGCTCACTTAGGATACCAAAATTTCTCTTTATTTATGCTTTCTAAATACTGTGTTAGCTGGGTGCAGTGGCACACGCCTGTAATCCCAGCAGCTGGGGAGGCGGAGGCAGAAAGATTGCAAGTTTAAAGCCAGCTTCAGGAACTTTGTGAGGCCCTAAGCAACTTAGCAAGACCCTGTCTCAAATTAAAAAAAAAAAAATAAAAAATGGGCCAGGGATGTGGCTCAGAGTTTGAGTGCCCCCGGGTTCAATCCCTGTCACACACACACAAAAAAAAGTGTTAGAATTCAAATAGATTCAGTGTTATCCCATAATCAATCAATCTTGTGTTGCTTTGTGTCCCAAAATGCCATTTGGGGTAGAGGAAAAATTAGTAATGGTAGTCACAGTTTGCATCACAAGTGCCTGGAATAAGTAACCACCTCTCACTTATAATAGTAGTTGTGACAAATGCAGATTACTTCCCTGAAAACTTAAGATAGTATATAAATTTAGTTTCCCAAATATGAATGTCATCTGTCACATGTGTGGCAGTGGGAAAAATGAATGAGAACTGCCAAATACATGATCGTATCTAATCTTCACATCATACAAGGTGGATATTCTTATGCGCCATCTCACAGAAAATCAAAGTGAGATCTTAAATGTTGAGTTCCTTACCAAAGATCATGTGGCGAGAACATGACAGTCACAGCTCCAAACAGATCTTGATGTCAGATACCAGCCGTTTGAAGGACTCGAGAGTCTGAAGATGTTCTCTATGAAACTACTGGATCCTGCACAAAACATAATAGTTGTTTCAATGTCAGGGTCACAGTAAATAACTCCGCAGGAACCAAAAGGCCCACAAAATATTTGAACCAAAGCCAGTTCTGTGGACAATAAGCACACGTAAAAGGTGAGGGTGACTCAGAGGACAAATGCTGACACCGGGAGGCTGAACCTGGGCCATCAGCAGAGTGGAAGAGCTAAACCTAAGACCTGGAGGTTAAACCAAGGACAAAGTGGTCCCTGGTCAGGAGCACCCCTAATTTCGAGGAGAAGCAAAAGAAAAGTATCACCAAGGAAAACATCCTCATTTTAATTCCCTAAGATATTCAAAGATTAAAATCAACCAAACATGAGCTCACAAGCACACATACACAAAAATAAACCACCACAACAAATTTAGCCCTCACCAGCCTTCAAAGGCTATGGGTATTGAAATAAACCGGTACATAACATAAATGCATGTTGTATCAAATGTTTAAATAAACTTAAAAATGAAGAGATAAACATGAGCAGAAAACTAGAGAATTCCAGGAATGGCAGGCATATTTGAGAAAGAATCAAAAAGGCATAGCATAGAAGAAATGAAGATACAGTCACAACTCCAGGATTCCAGAGCTCTTCCAGTTACCCTGCTGCTGCCATTTCTCAATCGTTCTAGAGTGATACTGAATTACAATGATTCCTTTCCAGGAAATTCTTTTCTATTCTTCTGGGTTTTTTTTTTCCTGACTAAACTATTCCTTCCAAGGCCAGAATATTTCTTCAAAGAAAATACATCATTTGCATTGGCTTGTATGTGAAGACTCCAGAGCCTAAACCCTTGGAAGCTGTCCCTCCTCAAAGGACCCAAAGAGGCCAAAACATCACCACTGTACCCTAGTGCCAAGTCTGCAGCCAAGAGGGGCGGTGGGAGCCAGAGGGGAGAACACCATGAAAGCTCTGGACCCCTCCTGGAAACCTTTTGTGCTCCTACAGAGGCCTCAGCTCCTTAAACACTATACCTTTAAATACCAGGTTAGTAGCTTTCCAGAACCTGCCAGCACAGCACCAATAAACTCAGTGTCCCCTAGGCCTGGGGGCTGGTTGGTTTTGCCTTCCATTTTTCCCAAGGTCAGAAATTACTTTGTAGTTCACTTGGCTTGATTTCCCTTTGGATTGGCACTGGGAAAGCGTTTAACTAAAGGTTTCTTCTCCCTTGAAATACGGCAAAACTCTCAGTCAAGATTCCAGGCCTTAGATCTCAGATCCCCCCTCCTTCCCCTCCCCTGAGAACCAGCCCTGAGGGTGACCGGTTTGCTGGAACCTTTGTCAACACAAAATGAAAGGCAGCTGCTTCACTTTCGCAGGGGCCTGTGTTCTTGCTCTCTGGGCTGGCGTTTCTTGCAAGTCCCCTCTGGCTGTCCTCCACGAGGTCCCAAGGTCTTCCTCTTAGTGGAAAACGGCAGGACACACAGGAATGAAAAAGGGTCCAAGTAAAGAAGTTGTGAAAAGGGGGAAGAGGTCAGGAGAAACCAGCAGAAGGTCGCCTTGGTTCCTCCCTCCCAGGTTCTCAGCCTCCCCTGGTGTCTCAGCCCTCTCCCCTCTTCCTCTTCCCTGGCCCTGCTCCGCCCCACACCCCTGGGCCCTCTGCTTTTTTCCCTGGACCGCTGGACAGGAAAGGACTTTCCTCTCAGGCCCTAACACCTTGCTCTATCTTCTCAGCCCTCCTTCAACCTCAATCAAGGTTTCTCACACTTGGGCCCCTGCAAGTCCTACTTCACCCCCTGTATTAACTAAGACAACACCAAGTGCTGTATGTAACAAGTAAACTTAAAAACTCAGGTAGCGGGGGCCTGGAGCAGTGGCTCAGCAGTAGAGCGCTTAACTGGCAATTGCAAGGACCCGGGTTCAAACCCCAGCACCACATACACAAGTGTCAGAAAAATAAAAACCAAGATGAAAAAATAAAAATTGACTCCTTGTCTCTCACTCTGTCTCTCTCTAAAAAAAAAAAAAGTATAGGGGCTGGAGCAGTGGCTCAGCGGTTACGGCGCTTGCCTGGCATGTGCGAGGATGCGGGTTCGAACCCCAGCACCACGTACACAATGAAGTGTCGGAGCAACGAAAGTCACATGAAAAACCTAAATAGAATTGATTCTCTCTTTCTCACTTCACTTCTCTCTTTAAAAAAAAAAAATGTATAGCTAGATAAGTCAAGTGTGATAGCGACTTACTCTCCGCCCGCATAAAGCCTAAAATGGATCTTGCTGACCGGCATGCAGCTCTCTGCTCAGCAGCCGCCGGCTCTCAGTTTCTTTCTACTCCGTCACTTCACCATCTTCATCGCCTGGCTCCCACGCTGGGAGGAGAAAGGACTGTGTCGGGGGACATCTATGGGCCAGGCCTGAAGTGCCACTTAGCTCCCCGCACCCCACGGGCTAGAACCCAGCCCCTGGCCACAAGGGGCTGCCACAAGGGAGCCTAAGGAGGCTGGGAAATGTAGGGTGGCTGCGTGCCCAGGAAGGGGAGGAAGCGGTCTCTGCCCTCCCCGCTCTGCTCTCACCTTCCTGTTCTGCCTGCCACATCTTCTCCAGACCACTGTTAAGGCTGGTCCCGCTTGGTGACGCTTGGCTCTTTGCTCATGTTTCTGGAAAGGATGATCACTGGGCATCACCACCACATCAGCTTCCAGCACACGGTAGCGACTCCTTCGGAAGCCTCCTGAGGCTCGGTGGCCTCGAGTCAGGGTTGACTAGTGCACAGAGGGTGTTTGGGCTACAGCTTTATTCGGATTCATTCTCCTCGTGAGTGGATGATCTCAGTGGCTGGTGCCACCAGCCCGGAGGTGCGTTGCCTTCACATCACTCCTGTCCAGCCACCTCCAGGACATGGCTCCCCTTCCTTCTCACAGCTTCAACCTCTCTGAACTAGGCCCTGTGTTCCTGGCTCATCTCAGCGGATTTGCAGAGCAGAACTGGGTTGGATGAGGTCAATCAGGGAGAAGGAGCATGTGACTGAGGCCACATGAGCAGTGGAGTGTGTGGCAGGAGCAGGAATGATACACCAAGTGACCTTCTGGGGTGAACAGAGACAGCAGAGGGCTGTGGTAGAGGCTGAGGGCAGGGAAGGCAGCCAGAAGTCCTCAGTCCCAGAAGGGCTGCTGCACTTATCAAAGTGACAAAGATATCTGGCTCAGGGGCCTCTTCTCTACACCCTGTCTCTCCCAGATCCACTATGACTAGTGCTGGAAGCTCACATTATGGTGGGTCAAGGTTGCATTTGTGGGCGTGGCCTGCTCACACCCTTATAGGGCCCCCTGCTCCTTCACGTCAAGGTGTCCACATCTCTTCCAGATGGGTAATGAGAGGCAAATGCATTCAAACCCCTTCTCTGGGTAGTTTCTCTAAGGAGACAGAGTTCCAGCTCAATCCAGCGCTGAGGGACACGAGCTATAGAACAAGCACTTCCGGAAGACTTAAAATTACAAATTCCTGGGCCCCAACACCAAATGACTGAACTGGGATCTCCAGAGGCAAAGTCCCCCTTTCCACAATGCCACAAGTAATCCAGGTACACGCAGAAGTTTCGGAACTATGGGGACAAGGGTCAGGTTCTGTGGAATCTGAGATGTTCCAGAGAGACAGATACCAGAATTCTGTGCCATTCGGGAAAGAAATGGAAGTCGTGACGGTAAGGAGCACTTGCTGACCATTGTGTATGTGCCGGATGCTATTTCTCAGAGCTCCACGGGCTTTCACTGATTTCCTTCTCTCAGGAGATGTAGGTACTATTTAGTGAACTAAGAGAGGAGAATTGAGAGAGAGGCCCTGGGACCTTAGGGAAGAAACAGGAAATGCTCCCGGGAGTTGATCTGCATGTCTTGGGCACCAGCCACTCCAAGGCTGCTTGCCATACCTTGCTACTTCAGCGGGAGGCAGAGGGGCCACCTCCCCACTGTGGCTCTCTCCCTTGCCAGCGCTGCTTGGGGCTCAGAAGCCCTGAGGTCAGATCCTCAACCTCAGGCTGCCACGCAAGATTTGTTAGGGCCTCGCATACTGATTGACTCTACTCTGCAGCTCCCGGGCTTAATTGTGAGCCCAACACGACCCCTTCTGTCCTCAGACAGGAATGTGCACAGCCTTCTCACCGAAACCTTGGATTGCGCAGAGGACGGGGGCTGGTGCATGGTTGTCTTTTTTTTTTTTTTTTTAAGAGAGAAGGACAGTGAGAGAGAGAGAGACAGAATCAATTTTTATTGAGTTTTTCACATGGCTTTCGTTGCTCTGACAGTTGTGTACATGGAGCTGGGATTTGAACCCGTGTACTCGCACGTGCCAGGCAAGCACCAAAACCACCGAGCCACCACTCCAGCCCCGATGCATGGTTGTCTTCTGAAGAAAGTCAGGAGGCCCCACCCGGACCACTGAGGTCAAGAAGGCAGTGGTGTCTCATGAATTTCCTCAGCGGAAAGCCAGGTGTCAGGACACGGCGTGGAAAAGCTAATGGATCGCCCAGATCCTGCTATTTTCTTTCTCTTCTGGTTTTGGACACTTCCCAAATGACTTGTCCAGGCCTGGCCAGTCCCTCAGAGCCTGGATGGATGAGGTAGGATGAAAAGGTCAGCATTGCCAACAGGACTCAGGAGCCCCAGGGAAGCCAATCTTTCTTCTTCCCAGAATAAGCATGGTCCAGGCTGCCCCAGAGGCAGATGGCCATTCCAGCAGGGGCCATGTCCTGGTCCTGAGCAGGAAGGATTGAAGGTGCTCAAGTCCAGTGCTGTGGAACTGTGCACCATGTCACCTGGCTGTTCATGTGGCCTGACTTCAGGCTCCAGTTCTGATAACCAGCTTCCTGCCTTGCTCATGAGGCCAGAACTGAGGACCCAGAACTCTCCACCAGGCTCACAGTGGATCCTGGCCCTTCTGCTCCTGCCCAGAATCATCAAATCCCCAGTGGGCCTCAGAGTGGATTTTTTTTTTAAGAGAGAGGGACAGTGAGGGAGAGAGGAAGAAACAAATTTTTGTTTGTTTGTTCATTTCGTTTTTCACATGGCTTTTGTTGCTCTGACACTTAGTTGTGTACGTGGGTGCTGGGGTTTGAACCTGTGTACTCGCGCATGTGAGGCAAGCGCCGTAACTGCCGACCCACCACTCCAGCCCGGAGTGGATGTTCTTAATAGATCACATGACTCTTTCCTACTTTTCCTGTAGAAGCCAGATTTTAAATCTCCCTTTACATGAACACCCCATGCTTCCAATCCTTTAGACCTAGCACGGGACCCGAGAACTATTTGCCCTCCTTCCTTTTACAATTTCTCCCCCAGGATCTAAAGTCCCGCAAGCAGCAAAAGTCCCTCGATGGAATGTTCTGGCACAATTTCCAAGCACATGAACTGTGTGTTCCACATCTCTGCTGTGCCCCACCTGAAGGACAAACAGGCCACTCAGCTTTCAGACCAGAACTCTAAGAGTTCCTGAGCCATCACCTGCTGCCTCCCCACTGCCTCCGCATCCAGCCTGCGGGGCTAGACCCTCCCCAGTCCAGCAGGCTGGGTCCTCTGGCAAGGTCCGCGCCCATCCCAGGGACACAGCCCAGTTCTTTCCTGTCTCTCCCACCCTGCTGCATTTCACCAAAATGTACCCCAAATATGGCACGAAGCTTAGAGATGTTTAGAAACCCTCCATTTACCTTGGGGGTCACCCAACTGTCACTCAGCAGTGAAGCTATTTCATGCCTCTTCCATTCTATCTGCTGCTGGATACAGAGATATACATCAGTATGATTCTGCCCTGGCTTTAAGTGGGCTTAAAGTCCTCCTGAGGACCCCACTGAGTGTGTCTTTGGGCCACATTGACCTAACAATGTAGATCTAAGGCCCTGATTTCCTAAATCTTGAGTTTCAAAATCACCAACAAGCTTGTTTAAACACAGATTCCTGGGTCCCACCCTATTCTAAGAATTCCCTGGCCAGGCACGGTGGCGCACGCCTACAGTCCCAGTGTCTCAGGAGGCTGAGGCAGGAGGATCACAAGTTCAAAGCTAGCCTCAGCAACTTAACAAGGACCTAAGCAACTTTGCCAAACCCTGGCTCAAAATGAAAACTAAAAAGGGCTGGGGATGTGGCTCAGTGGTTAAGCACCTCTGGGATCAATCCCCAGTACCAAAGGAAAAAAAAGAGAGAATTCTCTGGATGGGAGCCTGAGACTATTAAAACTCCCCAGACCAGTGGTCCTTAAGGCGTGGTTCCCAGAGCAACGGCAACATTGGTAGCAGCATCTGAGAACTTACTAGAAGTGGTAAGCTCTCCCTCTTCACCCCAGAGTCACTGAGTCAGACTCCAGAGATGGGGCTCAGACGTCCCCATTTTATCAGCCCTCCAGTGATTCCAGCGCATGCTCACATCTGAGAACCACCCTGGGCAAATCTGAATAGAGTCAAGTTCAGGAGCCATTGATCCCAGGAGCCCTAGAATTCTGATTCCAACTGTGGACGCTTTGGGCCATCCAGCCTACCCCCCTAGCAGCAGGATCATCTTGAGTCTTCTCTAGGTGACTGGCCTATTGAGAGGAAAAGTCTAGAATAGCCAGCTTCCCGGAGGCTGGCGCTGTACCTGGCAGCAGTTCCTGCCGGCTACCGGACAGCCAGCCAAGCGAAGGCCTTTCTGAAAGGCTCCATTCAAAGCTGTTTGGTGAACAAACACCACCACATTTTTCCTTTCCCCTCTACCTGGAGCTGTGACCAAAACCATTGGTAATTTCAGCTATGGCCCCAAGAAAGGGCCAGGCAAGGGAAGATCAGTCCTGGAGAGTCAGGGCCCTGGTAAGGATCTAGCCAGAGGGTTCAGAGGCAGAAACATCTATCAGCAGTAGCTCCAGCTCCTGGGAGTGGGAATTGGATCCCTAGCACAGGTTCCGCGGGCACCTGAGCGGTGGGCTGCACTGAACACTCACCAGATGGGGTCCCTGAGGGGTGCGCAGTCTGAAGGCCAGGTGCACAGCTGACCACCACAGACCACCCAACAGAAACGTTAAAATCAGGATAGGACCTATGCCACAGCCCCCATCAGGGCTCAGGGTCCTTGAGGGTGGATGCTGAGAACTATAGGTGATTTGAGGGATTGAATCGAGTCCCTCAAGGTCCCCATCCCATGACCACAGCATGAACTGGCCACCTCCCAGTGGTGTCTCAGATGTCTAGCAGTCTTAATCATTTCCATGGCATGTAAGTCTTGGTTTCCAGCTTCAACTACATTTTATCTTTTATCTTGATTCACTTGGGGACCAGGTCCCCAAGGTATTTAATGAAAGACTTGGACTGTGTTCAACGTGGGTCAATGCACACTCCATTACCGCTCACGTTACAAAACCATTCCCACCAGCTGTGGGCCAGGAAAGACTACATGCCCTCTTCCAGCCCAAGCCTCATTGTGTGTAAGAGGAGGCTCACACGGTGCCCTTCACAATGCCCTTGTATCTATCCTGTCATAGTCATTTAACAAGTTCTGACTTCCTACCTACGTTCTCCTTCAGGCTGAGAAGCCGGCTCTCAAGTACACAAATCTGGAGAAGCAAGACCTGAGTCTGCAATTTCTTACTCCCTGCCCAGAATGCTATCATAGCAAGTTGAATTGGGTCCCCCAGAAAGAGATGTTAAAACCTTAGCCTTCTGTGAGTGTGACCTTATTTGGAAATTGGGTCTTCTCAGATGTAACCAAGTTAGGCTGAAGTCATATGGGGTGAAAGGGTCCTAAATTCCATAACTGGTGTCTCTATAGGAGAGGGAGGGGCAGATTTGGAGCCAGAGACAGAGGCAAAGGCCATGTGAAGACAGAGGCAGAGATGAGTGGCTGCAGTCACAAGCCAAAGAGTGTCAAGGATTGCTGGGAGACAGGCTGGAGCTGGCATTCGTGAGGACGCGAGTTTGAACCCAGCACCATATACACAACAAAGATTCGGAGCAACGAAAGCCACATGAAAAGTTAAATAAAATTGATTCTCTCTCTCTCACTATCCCTCTCTCTTAAAAAAAAAAAAAAAGGAAGAAAGAAAGAAAGAAAAAAGATACATGGAGCTAGACTTTGTGGCACATGCCTGTAATCCCAGCAACCTGGGAGACGGAGATAGGAGGATCAAGGCCAGCCTTTTCAACTTAATGAAACCCAGTCTCAAAATAAAATAAATAAATAAATAAATAAATTCGACTCTATCTCTTAAAAAGAAAAAGAAAAAAAAAAAAAGGTCTGGGAGCCCCCAGAAGCTAGAGGGAAGAAAGGGAGGATTCTTCCTTGGAGCCCACAGAGGAAATGAGGCCCTGCTGATACCTTGATTTCAGACTTCTAGGCTCTAGAATTGAGAGAATGAATTTTTGTTATTTAAAACCACCCAATTTGTGGTCATTTGTTCCAGTTATGTTAGGCAACTAATCCGTCCATCCTCCCCAACCCAGAACCCACTGCTGGCCTCTCCACAGCTGGCCCAGTTCCCATCTGTGCCCGTTATTCTTCCACTATCTCCATAAAGTAATAGTTTCCACATGAATCATGCTTTGCAGTTTACTGGACACTGACAATATCCAGGCTTTCACTTGATCCTTGCTACCACCCTGAGGGGTTTAAATTTTGTTGACCCCCCCCCAGTGGACAGATGTGGAAACAGAGACACAGAGATTAAAGTGATTATCCTTGATAAAAAAGCAGAAGAGCCAAGGCTGCCCACAAATATTCCGACTCTTAAGCCAGATTCTTTAATACTTTTTACTGAGAATTTTGATAATATATACATTTAAACTGCACAGCTGGGCGCCATGGTGCAGGCCTGTAATCTCAGCAATTTGGAGGCTGAGGCAGGAGGATCATAAGTTCAAAGCCAGCCTCAGCAACTTAGTGAGGCCCTAAGCTACTTAGTATGACCCTGTTTCAAAATAAAAAATAAAAAGTGTTAGGGATGTGGCTTAGTGGTTAAGCACCCCTGGGTTCAAACCCCAGTACCAATCAATCAATCAATCAATCAATATTGTATAAAACACAAATGCAGAATTCAAGGAAAGCAACATAACCCACATTGCCACTGTCTAGGTCAAGGCAGAGAAACTTGCCTGGCACTAGGTGCCCTGCCAATCCCTTTCTCTTTCCTCCTAACCAGAGTCTTCTGCCAGGCCAGTACCTTCCACTGGGCCACACATCCCATTCTGACCTCCATGTCTTTAAGAATCAAAGGAGCTAGCAGGAAAGATGCAGGACCCTAGAGGGTCCCCGAGGCTACGCCTTCCAGGCCTCTTCCCATCCCTTTCTTTAGGGGAAAATTGGTACAGAGTCACCTGCCAACTAGTCTGGACGTTTCCAGAGCTGCAAAATCTGGGGGTAGAGGCCACTTTTTTTTTTTTTTTTTTGAGAAAAGGACAATGAGAGAGAAAGAGACAGAGAGACAGAGAAAATCAACTTTTATTGAGTTTTTCACATGGCTTTTGCTGCTCTGACACTGAGTTGTATACATGGGTGCTGGGGTTTGAACCTGTGTACTTGCGCATGCCAGGCAAGCGCTGTAACCACCGAGCCACAGCTCCAGCCCAAGTGGCCATTTTTTGAAGCAGTGAAACCACAAATCTTTAACAGGAAGTGAGGGACGTGGGGAAGGCATAGGATAACGCCAGCAGGGGATGAAGGACGTGTCAAAGAAACACAACAAGGACTGCTCCCAGGACAGTCTGTCTGCCTTCTCCCTCCTTCCCTCCTATCAGAGCCATCTCTGCTATCCCTGCAGGAATCAGCAAGATCCCACCAAGATTAGGAAGTTAGCTCTTCTTGCCCCGGGCAGGACAAAGCAGTAGCTTCTCCCCATTCCTTCCTGTGCGAGTTCGAGTTCATGACCTTTCCCTTCTCCAGGAGTCTGGGCTCCTGATCTTGGTACTGGAGGACAGGACAGCCATAGGGCAGAGTAAGAGCATGGGGACTAGTCAGAAAGCTCCAGCCCAGAATCTGAGCTAGGGTTCCTTTGCCTGACTTCTGGGAAGTCACTTAATGTGCTGGGCTGCAGATCCTGCCCTCTGAGGCAAGGGCGAAGGGTCAAGCCCCTCTGGGATGGTGGCGGGTTGACACCACTGCAGACATGAGATGCTCACTCAGGCTCCAGATGAAGAGACAAGGTGACACACATCCTTCTGCCTGTGGGCGAACTTCCAGGTCACACATGCCCCTGGGCCACCCCAGGGAAGGCTCAATGCAGGGACTTCTGCAGGTGGACCTCAGGCAGGACAACAAAGGGCGCTGGCGGGACAGAAGGAGCCCGGGGAAGAAGACCGCTCAGCCAGCTGCCAGGTGCAGCTCTGTGTTGGGTTGCTCTGTCTCTTTGGACAGGTGGTTCAGGTCTTCAAGCTCCTGGGGAAATTCATACTCCTGGGATTATTTTGGCAGGGGTGGGGGGGAACGACTGTGGCCTGAGTTCCAAGAAGACTGGCTTTGCACACGAGGCCTGGGTGGCCCTCACTGAGTTCTGATTCAGCCACTTGAGAATGTGCTTGAGCAAGTGACTTCCACGTGAACCTCTGCTCCTGTGTCTGATAATGACAGCTTTTTTATTTACTAAGCACACATGAAGTGGCAGGCAATGAACTGGTCATTTTAATACCCGCCTTATCTCACAGGGATCCTGTGAAATAAAGTATATACACTTCCTCAAAGAGTGAGCATGGAATTACCAACGATCCAGAATTATTCTGCTAGGTATATACCCACAAGAACTGAAAACAGAGACTCAAACAAACACTTGTTCACAGCAACACTGCTTGCAATAGCCCAAAAGTGGAAACAACCTAAATAACTGTCAATGGATGGACGGATCAACAAATGTGATCTGTACATGTAATGGAATATTACTCAGCCCTAAAAAGGAAGCAGCAGTGATGCCTGCTACAATTGGGATGAACCTTAAGACATCATGCTAGAGTGAAGGAAACCCAACACAGAATCGCATATTACATGATTTCTTTTACGTGAAATATTCAGAATAGGAGAGACAAAACAGACTAGTGGTTGCCAGGGAATGGGGGAGGGGCAGGAAGAGGGGAGTGATTGCTTAATGGGTCCAACATGTTCTTCAGGGTAGCAAAAAACTTGAAACTAGAGAGAGGTGATAGCGGCAAACATCATGAATGTGCTAGATGCCACTGATTAAAAATGGCTGATTGTGAATTATGTGAATTTCAGCTCCTGTGTTTCTGCAGTACACAGCCATCCTGTGCATGGCCGCCAGCTAGCTCGCTCCTCTAAAGCGAGAAGGGGTCAGGGCGGCTCGCACATTGCAGCCATGCTCCGCTGCATATGGTTGGATTCAGCCTGCTGGGCCAGTGTTGTCGGCAAACTGTGCAGGCATATGTTACCCATGCATACGCTGATGTGCCCACAGGCTGTGGCGCCCGGGAGCACCCGGCTCCCACACAACGCCCCTCCCCCGTGGGCACATGTACCCGTGGCAGGTAGTCAGGCGTTCCCAGAAAATATGGTGAGCTCCTGTTAGCAGTGAACCTCTGCACCCACAGCAGTGCTGGTCAGGGCTCACGGAACGGTGAGACAGGCTGCGGGGACAGTGGAACCCTCAGGCAAGTGGGCAGCTGCCTGGGCACCTTTTAGCTCATCACTAGCACAGCACACTCCAGGGCACCTCGTCCCACACTGAAGGGCCCTGCTTTCCTTTAGGAGGGACCCTGAAGAGGTAGGGGCTGAAGGGGAGCCAGAGTCCAGTAGCGGATGGGTGTGCAGCGACGGGGCGGGGACAGCTGGCTCACTGCCGTTCTAGGCACTGTGGGATGGGTACCCAGCTCCTCCACTAACTGCACTGTGGTTCCTGCTTTATATAAAGACCCCAGTGCAGCCAAGAGGATGGGGCGATGAGGTGCTGCTCCTGAACTCACCTGGAAAATGCTACTTCCCTAGCCGGAGCAGGACACCACCACCACCACCACCACCACCACCCCCAGGGCACAGGCATCGAGCAGGCTCCCAGTCACCAAGCTCTGGATCAGCTGCCTTGCTGCCCCGCAGCCTCAGCCCTGTTGACCCTCAGATGAGTGGGGCCAGGTGACATCTCTGAATCGCCACGCTTCAAGTGGAGGTGAGCTCATGGCCTGCACTGGCGCTGCAGTTACTGCTCAAGGGCCGGGGCCTGCCAACAGCACTCAAGGCTCCCTCTACCTGTGGCCAAGCCACTCAACAACCGGATGCCACAGGCCTGAGGGAATGGCTCCTTAGTGCTTCCTTGTATTTCCCCCAGGCCTGGGAGCCACTGGGGATTCATGAGAAGCTGCTGGCACCGTGGAGCTGGCCCTCCACTGGGCACAGCCGAGAGAGTGAAGTTGTGGCAAGGGATAGGGAGCTGGAACAAAGTGGTCAAATTACTGATGTCCCTTGCCCTCCTCTAGGTGTCCAAATGCACACGCACATGCATGCGCGTGCACATGAGCACACACTCACCTCCACAAGGGGAAGCACAGATGTTGGACAATGCAGAAGGGAGGAGAGGGCTCACCAGGTGGTGTTCAGTAGTCAGAGAAGCACTGAGCCCAAAAGAGACTGAGCGAAAGCAAGAAGGGAGGGAGCAAGGGATTCTGAGGAAGGGAGGGAGGGATGGAGGAATTCTGAGAAAGAAAGGAAGGAGGGAAAGGAGAGAGAGAAGAGGGAAGGAGGGAGGGAGGAAGGGAGGAAGGGAAGGAAGGGAGGGAGGGAAGGAAGGGAGGGAGGGAAAGAAAGAAGGGAGGGAGGCATTCTGAGAAAGAAAGGAAGGAGGGAAGGGAGAGAGGGAAGAGCGAAGGAGGGAGGAGGGAAGAAAAAATCCTGACTCCTCTACCTATAGCCATCCAGCACAGTGGACCCAGCCCTCCCACTGTGTTAAGTTGGAAGGGGGCCCCACGGAAAAGAGGCAAGGGCACTAATTAAAGCAGGGACTGCAAGTGAACTAGGGTCTTCCGTTTTCTTCAAATGCCGCCCGCTGGTACATCCCCACACACCTGAGCGGGCCTCCCATGGGTCTCTAACACCAACCCTGCCAGCCATGAACACCTCCCAGCTGCTAACCTGTAACTCTTCACTTTCTTCCCGAGAGCAGCACTTGTTCATGACAATTCCTACTAATTGGTGAGGCCCGCTCCTCTCCTCCAACAAAGACAAGGCCTCAGGATTGGAGCACCTGCCTGGCATGTGCGAGGACCCAGGTGAGAACCCCAACACCATGCACCCAACTAGGTGTCAAGAAACAAAGGCCAGATGAGTAAATAAATAAAATTGATTCTTTCTCTCTCTCTTAAAAGAAAAACAAAGACAGGGCCTCCAACTGCCTCCTTCCCCTTCCCTGTGCCGGTGCTCTCTCCCTCCTGGTGAGGCAGCAGGATGTATCCAGACCTTTACTGCGTAACTACAATGTCCCCGGCGTGACGCACAGTCCTGGGAGGTGTGCCCTCAGCCGGGTCAGCACAATCAGGGCCCAGGTCACCAAAGAAGTAGGCGAGGATACAGAAAGAGAAAGAAAGGATGAAAGGAACGGCCCTTCTCCTCTGTGCCCTCCTCTCCTGTTTCCAGGGACAGCTGGGCCTGGAGGAAGCAGAGGACCAGGTAAGGCAGGTGTGGCAACAGTTGAGCGAGTACTGCCAGGACAGCCTCCGGGACCCACGGCACATCTTGTGGCATTGTGGCTTTCTGGGGGAGCTCCACTCCACGCAGCGTTCCCTGGCGGGCAGCTGTTAGTTATAATGCAGGGCTCAGGACAAATGCTCAGGAACTGGGATGCTGCCCTTTTCAACCATTGGTGAGGGAGGGGCCTCAGCAGCAAGAGAAACAGGGCTGGGAAAGGCTGGCGAAAGCCCAGGAAAGTCTATTTATGTCCTTCCCCAGGGGAATCACTCACAAAAATGACTCCTGATGACCCTCAGGCAGGTCGTGTGGCCAAAACAACTTTGACCTCAGTTTACTCCCTCTGTTGTTTCATAAATAAATTTGTTTATCTGTTCACTTATCAATCCAAGCCAATGCTTGGCTTGTGTTTAAACCTCAGTTGTTCACCTCTGAGCTTCAGTTTATCTTCTATGTCAGATGGACATCATTGTAGCTGTGTTTCAGAGTTCTAGGAAGGTCAAATGAAATTATGCAGGTAGAGGAACTAGCCTAGAACCTTAAAAAAATTAATTTTGGGGGCTGGAGCAGTGGCTCAGTGGTTACAGCTCTTGCTTTGTATGTGAGAGGACCCGGGCGCAAACCCCAGCACCACATACACAACTAAGTGTCGGAGCAACAAAAACCAGATGAAAAATTGAATAAAATTTCTTCTACCTCCCTGTTGTAGTTCTCCAAAAAGAAGACACTTCCTTCTAAGCCTAAGTCCTGCATCCTAGGAATCCCCTTGACCCAGGACTCAGTTTCTCCTGGGAGGTACAGTTCTGTTGCCGCTGATGAAGTGGAGAAGTAGAGAAAGAGAGGGCAATGGATTGAGAGAGGAGGGCAGGGCCAAGGTCAGTACGACAGGCCAGGCAGGAATGTCTCAGAAGGGTGAAGTTTGAGAACTTCTTGTGAGGCTGGCTGCAGGCAGAGCGATGGGGGAGAAAGCAAATTCTCCCACAAGGACGTGTTTCTTAAAGTGGCTGAAGATCCAAGAAGTGGGAGGTGGGAGAGGGAGTGAAGCTTTCTGTATCTTGATTGAAGATCAAAACAGTTTCTATTCTTACAAATTCCCTTAGAAATACAGCCTCATGGGGACCGGGAAAGGAATTCATTTCTTCCCAAAGTTTACCGGGCGGCCTGGCTGGCAGCCATTTGGCAGTGTCCCCGGTAGGAAAGTTGTGCAAGAAGCAACAGAGCCCCCCAATACACTACAGCAACAGACACAGGGAGGTGAGTCTGTTGGCCCCACAGCCCAAGTGCACCCCTGAGATGGGAAGGGGTAGCCCTTCCTGCTCTTCCCCAGGGGCGGAGGGCTGCCTGGCGGAGGTGCATGGCCTAATGTAATGCTCAAGTTTGGGGTTTCTGAGTGTTCATAAAGCCCCCAGAGAAACACAGGATGTCTGGAACACCATTTTTATTCTGACATAAACATGAACATTTTGTATAAATAAATTGCAAATTTTGCTTTTTTTTTTTTTTTAAGAGAGAGGGAGAGTGAGAAAGAGAGACAGACAGAGAAACAACTTTATTTCGGTTTTTCATCTGGTTTTCGCTGCTCCCACACTTGGTTGTGTATGTGGTGCTAGGATTCAAACCCGGGTCCTCACACATGCCAGGCAAGCGCTCCAGCCACTGAGCCACAGCTCCAGCCACAATACCCACATTCTTTTTCTTTTTAAAGAGAGAATGACGAGAGAGAGAGAGAATCAATTTCTATTGAGTTTTTCACATGGCCTTCACTGCTCCGACACTCAGGTGCTTGGGGTTTGAACCCATGTACTCACTCATGCCGGAAAGCGCCGTAACCGCCAAGCCACCACTCCAATCCCACCCACATTCTTACTAACTCATTTTATCATAGATTTGGACCTGGTGTCCTCCTTCCTACCCCACTAACCAATTTCTGAACAAACACCTAAGGTGAGCAGATGCTGTGCTAGACATTTCTAAAACCACCCAGTGAGCTAGGTGTTAGCCCTCCCCATTCTACAGACAAGGAATCTGAAGACCAAAGGAATTAAGGAACAGGCTTGGTGTTTCTGGGATTCAAACCCATCCTGTCCAACTTAAAATTCCATTCCCTCTCCAAGGCAATGGTGATACATCGTCTTTCCTAAACACTTTCCCACTCCCCTTGTTTAAGGGTTCTCCTTATTTATTGATTTATTTGTAATTGCTCAGCTGTTGCTTTACTATAGGTTCCGTACAGAGGTAAGCACACAACTAGAAGGAACTAGAGTGAAGAAATCTCACACATTACTAGGGTCATTATTCCTGGTCTCTATAGCTCTAATGGAGCTAGATTCAAGTCCTCAGACCTTTGGATGGGCCCACAGGAAACACTACTGGTTCATGCTTTGAGGAATTATACTCATCCATCCCCAGGTAGGAGCTAACCTCTTTCTTCAGTCCAAGAGGATTCAAATGCTACTGCTACTGCTTAGTTGGTATTCTTATCCTCCCTCCTCCTCCTTCCCAATTTAATTCTTCCCCTGACCCGCAGTGCTGGGGATTGAACCCAGGGCCTCATAAATGCTAAGCAAAGACTATATACAACAGAGCTACGTCCCCAGCCCCAAACTTGATTTTTTTGTGTGGGTGGGGTAGGGTTCTGGGAATTGAACCCGAGGATGTTATACTGCTGAGTTACATCACCAGCCCTTTTTATTTTTTATTTTAAGACAAGACTTCACTAAGTTGCTGAGGGCCTCGTTAAATTGCTGAGGCTGGGCTCAAACTTGTGATTCTCCTATCTCAGCCTCCTGAGTCACTGGGCCAAACTTGATTTTTCAAATCTTATCTGAAAAGAACCCAGGGCATCTCCTCTTCTGAGTTGCCCTCTACTTGGGTCTTAGATCCTGATCTTTTTCAAGAATCCCTAGGTAGGCAAGATATTTTCTTATCCCCCAGGGATATTTTTCTGTGACTGTGGAGGGCTTTGCACTGACCTTCCGTCACCTCTCTTGCTGTTCTTGAAGGACTTGATGATTGCAACCATCAAAAATCTCACCTCTACCCTTGGCTAGCTTCTCTCTGATTGATTTGTTATAAAAGTAGATTTTCCATCCTTTATTGAAATTCAACTTGTGTGTGTGCGCGCATATGGGTGTATGTGTTACTAAGAACTGAACCCAGGAGTGTGCTACATCTGCAGTCCTTTTAATTCTTTTTGAGACAGGGTCTAAGTTGCTGAGGTTGTCCCTGAACTTGTGATCTTCCTGCCTCAGCTTCTGGAGTATCTGGGATTACAGGCATGCACCACCACACCCAGCAGAAATAGAACTTATCGTTAATTTATTCAACTAATGATTAGAAAAAGCCTAGTACATTGCTTTGTGCAATGCCTGGAGGCACAATGACATTGCCCTGCTCCTCAGGAATCTTGCAATCTCCTAAAACAATTAACAGTGGCTGCCATTTATTGAACGCCACCATACTAGGAGCCTTTATTCTTTACTTCATTAAGTCTTCCCAATAGCTCATGAGGTTAGGGTTATTGTCCCCTTTTATGAATGACAACACTGAGCCAATATCAAAGACACAGTGAGTAGAGCTGAATTTTGAACATGCATCTATGTCCAAACACGTGTTCTCTCATTTACACTGGAGATTATATAACACACTGGTTGGGAACGCGGACTCTAGAAGGATGCAGACTTGAGTTTACCTTCCTAGCTCTGTCGATTACCATGCAATCTTGACGAAAATAATACGCCTTTCTGATTTTTAGTTTTTTTCATCCGTAAAAGTAAGATATTGACAATACGTCTTAGGGTTGTGGTGAGAATCTCAGAACTGGGAACTGATATTTTAGGACTTGAATCTGGTCTGGTCTCATGTGATTTCCATGGAAGCAACTGGGAACTGCTCTGTCTTACATTGGTTCCCTCCAACAGCAACTCCCCCAACCCTCCCCCTAACTTAGCAAGGGCCTGAGCAACTTAGCAAGACCCTGTCTCAAAATATAAAACAAAAAGGGCTGGGGATGTTTCTCAGTGGTTAAGCGCCCCTGGGTCCAATCCCCAGTACCAAAAAAAAAAGGAAGGAAGGAAGTTCTGAAGCCGTCAATGCATCTCCTGCATCAATGCATCTCCTGGAACTTGGAACTTGCGGTCATCCTACTGAAAGCAAACAAATCTTGGCTCCAATGTCTTTGTGGCTCTGTCCTTTTGGAAAAGGAAGACTATCCATGATGAGGACCTCTAATGACTCTTCAATGCCAAGGGGACAGGGAAAAACATCCTCCTTGGAAACTTTGGGACACCATTGTTGGGTGCCAGTGTAGCCAAGACTTTCCATCGAAATATCAAACCAGTTAAAAAGGCCACCAGTTAAAAATGCCTCCTGGCGTCTAAGTGTTCAGGATGAGCCAGCAAGAGGCCTGGATTGTATTACCACAATCGCCTCTCTAATGACCTCCTTATATCCAAACTGGAGAATTCTGTTTGGGTGAATTTTTATTCTTACCCCATCCCTGGTTGTCCAAGATCAAAACCTATGTCATAAACACACGGGGGTTGTCGGGTCCTGTGGGGTGTACAGGAAGGAGTTAGTGGCCACCGGAGCATCACTGAGTCTTTGCTGGTGGGAATTTGAGTCAGAGGCAATCCGTTTCTCCCAGACAGGGTGGGTCCAACGACAGAGGCAATCACTTGTGGCTTAACCTGCACTTTTCTGGGTAAGGAGGAAATGGCAGTGGCCTGAACCCCTGGAAAGCCCCATTTTCCTGGTCTGATTAATGGTGGATACTCCACCCAGCATCGACTACTGCAGACAGACTCTTGGGAGCCAAAAATACCATTCATTTCATTACCCTTTACTGTTTGCCCATAGGTGCCAGGCCATCCCCAACTGGGTGTGGAAGTACAGAAATTAATAACATGGCCTCTCTCTTTGGTTTTCTTGCACCCTAGTGACTGAGCACTGGTGGCTTGATACCTCCCAGAAAGCACCTGTGTCCCAGACAGACCTCGTTCACGTCACTTCTTTGGCCATCTGGGAGACGCTGTAGCCCATGCTTGTATTCCCGTAAGCAAGCCAAACTCTGAGGACCTAGATCCTGGAGCCAGAGAAACAGAAAAACAGTAGCCCAAATTGAGATTAGAACCTCCTCTAGAGCTCATAAAGGAGCGTCTAACAGCAGATGATTCTCTGGAGCTACCGCCTGACCTGGTCCCTGGCGTGCCTTGCAGCCTTCCTTCCCCCAGGCCACCTTGAAGCAGGATGGAGAAGAAAAGACCTGGTGGGGCTGGAGCGGTGGCTCCATGATATCGAGGTTGCCGGGCATGCACGAGGACGTGAGTTCAAACCCTCTCCATATACACAATGAAGGGTTGGAGCAACAGGTCACATGAAAAAAAAAACCAACTAAATAGAAATGGTCAACAAACCGTCAGGAGACGCTGCCTGTTTCGGTGGAGTTTGGTTGGACAGGATCCCAATCAGTATTTGCCCGTCAGACTCCACTGACTTCTGTTGTTCTTCAATGCGGTATTGAGCAGCATGCTGGCATTAAAAAAAAAAAAGTCTGTACTCCATGGGTGGGTTTGACCAGGCCATCTAGGACCATCTAAGAAGTGTCAGCCAAGCACAGTTGTCAAGATCAAAATGGTTGGAAATTTGTAAATTTGCCTGTGCATTATTCATAGCCACTTTCACATTGCACTTGCTCTGGAGTTCCGAGCTTGCTGCATCTCCACCTACTTCATTATGCAAAGGCTTTGTACCAAAGCATGGCGTCCCTAATGCTCAGGGCCATGGCTGACACAGAGTAGCTGCTCTTTATCAAATTGAAATGAAATGTCTGTGAAGTTAGGAACAGAGCCCCTGCATTCCAGGCCCCTTCAACTCTACACTGCCCCCAGTTCAAGCAGATGAAACCCCTGTAATTAGTTGAGCGTCCTTTTAGTGAATTTCTACCCCTGATAGCAGGACAGTCATCACCCCCTCCACCCTGCCAATTCTGGTCTAGAGTTACTGGAAAGTGTGTGGGCATCAGGCATGGTGGTGCACTCCTGTAATCTCAGCAACTTGGGGGGCGGAGGCAGGAGGATCACAAGTTCAAAGCCAGCCTCAGCAACTAAGCAAGACTCTGTCTCAAAATAAAAAATAAAAAGGGCTGGGGAAGTGGCTCCATGTTTAAGCACCTCTGGGTTCAATCCTGAGAGCCAAAAAAAAAAAAAAAGGGGTGTGGGCTTTGGAGTCATACAGACCAAGGTTCAAATCCTTGTTCTACCCCTTACAGCTAGTCACTCTGTATCACAGAAGCCCCTATTTCCAAAGCAAAATAACTAATGGGATCGGTACATGAGAAACATAAGTAAACCACCCAGTTTCCAGAAGGTGGTCCTCAAAGCCTCACTATGTTTTGACCTTTTAAAAACTCTTCTTAAATTCTGAGGAGAGTGGGTCCCTGGCAAGGACCTTTATGACAGCCTTTATATTACATCAACAGCCAAACCTAGGGTAGCAACCAAAGTACCATCTGCCTTGATGCTTTGAGATTCCTCAAAGTCAAACCATGAGGGTTTCTCAGTTGATATTTTTTTAAATAAGGGGTGTTTACTTAAAGATGGAGGGAAGTGTTTAGGACATTTGAATCTATGTGATCCAAATTCTAATGGTTCTCAAATCTTTGCTCAAATCAGCCCATCAATGCCAAGTTCAGAGTCACATATCCACCTGCCTGTATGCATCTTCACTGGAATATTATACACTAATTTAGCACATCTGAGGCACAACTTTGGTTTTCCAACCAACTCTGCTCTTTCCCATCTTTCCCATGTCTGGAAATGCTACTACCACCCACCCTGTTGCTCAAATTAAAAATTCAGGGCATTCCCCAATTTACTACATCTAATCAATCTGCAAGATTCCTCAATTCTCTGTCTGGAATATATTACCTATCACGTGCAGTGGCACATGCCTGCAATCCCAAACCCTTGGGAGGCTGAGGAAAAAGGATCACAAGACCAAAGCCAGCCTCCACAACTTAAAGAGGTCCTAAGCAATTTGGTAAGACCGTGTCTCAAAAAATAAAAATAAAAAATAAAAAAAATAAAAGGGGCTGGTGTGTGGCTCAGTATTTAAGCACCCTGGATTCAATCCCCAGTACCAAAAAATAAATAAATAAAATAAAATATATTACCCATTCTCTGCATGAGTCCAATCTGTCATTGTCTCTCCTGAATGCGGGGCTGGAGTTCCTGCTTCCACCCTTACCTCACTCTCTCCACACTGCAGTCCTTCCTAAATTCTTTTAAAAATGCAAACTAGATCCCATAGCTTCCCCTGCTTAAAACATGTTGTTGCTGTTGTTCTAAAGAGAGAAGGACAGTGAGAGAGAAAGAGAGAGGGAGAGAATCAATTTTTATTGAGTTTTTCACATGGCTTTTGTTGCTCCAACACTGTGTATGTGGGTGCTGGGGTTTGAACCCTGGATGGGGTTTGAACCTGGGTGCTGGGGTTTGAACCTGTATATTTGCACATGCCAGGCAACTGCTATAACTACTGAGCCACTGCTCCAGCCCTAAAACATATTGTTTTTAAACAGGCCTAAAAGTCCCCTTGTGGCCTAGCGCCTGCGCACTTCTCTCACCTCATTTCCCCAGGCTCAGGGATTCTACCTCTGTAAAATGGGTCTGACAGCCATCACCTCCACCACATAGGAGTGAGCCCCAGCTCACCTGCATTAACTCTTATGATTCTCCCTACAGCCTAACAAGCATCTAGCCATAAAACTACTGTGAGGACTGAGAAAAAGCGTTTAATCCTGGTATACAGTAAGTGATCAACAAATGTCGGACTCCCTGTCATTTATTCCAGCCGTGGGGTGGGGGTGGGGCTGCAGCTCAGGAAAGTCCCACAGATGCCAGGGTAGAGCTGGACCCCAGGCCGGCTGTCCTCACGCATGCTCCCTTGTCCAGTGGTCTAAGCCTGCCTACCGGGGGCGCTTGAGCCAGCAAGGGCTAGAACTGGCTGGCTGGGGGGCCAGGGCTGCTGAAAGAGTTAAGATGCCTCTTTCCAAAGCCTGGCCATCGCCTCCTGCATGTGTTTGTGGGCTTAATGAGAAAGCCAGGCGCTTCGTAAGAGACTGTACAAATAACTTCTAGGGCTCCACTAACTCATGCCGCAGAAGGAGCCCCAGGGCTGCCAATGCTTCAGGGAAGATAAGTGAGTGGAAAGAAGGTGGTTTTTACAGCATCAGGCGGACAGAAGGACTTTGCCGCGGTCCAGTGTGAGCTCCGCCCCGCCGCAGAGCTGAAAAAGCCAGGCCAGGCCCCTCTCTCCACAGTATTTGATCAGGAATGTGGGGGCGGACCCTGGCCTGGCACTGACTTGCACACTCTCAGTAGACACCCTCGCTCCTCTCTCTCACACACACGTTTTCCAACTCAAGGAGTCCAGACACAGGGACTTGATCACTCTGAAAGGTTCAACCCGAGGTAAGTTGTCATTTTACTTTGGGTTTTGCCCATTGTGTTTCCATGCAAGAAATAAAGAAAAGGGGCAAGAGTGGGTAGAAGGGGCAGGCGGGGAGAAGTCAGTCCACTCTACCTGGGAACTGGCCCCAGGGATGCTGGAGAGGGGCAGGGGAGCAGGAGGGACAGGGTCCTGCAGTTTACTTTTTCCTAAAGCCTCTTTCTGGGTGGTGGGGGGGGTCTCCAACTCACAGGCATGAAAGAGAGCCAGATGTCCTAGAGAACCACTCTAGGACGTCGCACTTTGGAGAGTGGCACCTGGGTGTCCCTGAAACTTCTCTTAGAGGGGGGTTGTGGAACCTAAATGCTGTTGGAGGGGGACAAGTTTTGCGTAGTGTAGGGTGTGTGTGTGTGCGCGCGCACGCGTGCATGTGTGTGTGTGTGTTGCTAGGGCAAAAGGGAGAGAATAAGGAGAAGTGTTAAGAATTGGCCACGTCCAGGAGCTGTGGAGTGAAGCAGACTCCCGCCCACCTTAGGGGATGGCTTCTGGTTTGACCTCCTGGGCTCTGATAGGAAGAAGGCTTCCCCAGAGTGGAGACATGGAAGAACCCAGAAGCTCCTGAGTCAGTTCCCCTGACTCAAAGAGTACCAGTTCTAGAAAGTTTGCATCCAACACACTCTGAGCACAGGGGGTCTCCAGCATTATGGGTCGCAATGTAAGGGAATAATCCCCAAAGCCACATCACTAGGAGATGGGGTGGGGTGAGGACAAGCAGAAAGTCCTCACCAAACCCTCCCAGCAGCCACGGCTCTAAGAGGGGTCCGAGTGGCAGGGTGCACAGCCCCTGGAAAGGTGGGTCTTGATGAAGAAGGTGGCTCTCATCTGCCAAGGTGCCCAGTCTGGAAGAAGGAAAAATGGAGACAGAGGCTCACTGTGCCAGCCCTTCAGACAGCCACCATGGTCCTGGAGCAGCCCAAAGCTGTGCATGGAAATATGTGCTCTTGGCAGTGGGCCGCTCCATCCGTCTTCTCTCCTGGCCAGAACCTGGGACCAGCCAGCGTGCCCAGGCAGTGGGCAGTTGGGTCTGCCTCTCAGAAACACTGTGGCTCTTTGTCTGAGACCTGCGGCTTCCTAAGGATGAGCCAGTGTGCCCATTCCTCTGTAGCCCAGGAGCTGATGGATGAAGCAGGCCTCAGGAACAGATAGATCCAGGTGAAATGATGGCCAGGATGTGACTAGAAGGAGTCCTTCTCATCAGTTCGTTGGAGTTGAGGTTGACTTTTGTACTCCTTTCTCCTGTCCATAGATGCTAAGCCCAGCAAGGCCCAAGATCAATTTGAGAAATACATGTGATTTTTCCAGGCCAAGAAAGGTCCTAAGTTTTCTCTGATACTCTGGAAGGTGCCTCCTGCCCCACCAGGCTCTGCAGTAGACTAGTTATAGGTACCTGGGTTGGACACCCAGGCCTGATGTGCTTCTACCCGCTGGTCCCTCATTGTTCATACCTGCAGCCCCAGCCTGCCCAGTTCTCATCCGCAAAGTCAACAGGCTGTCCAGCAGTGGGGGGTTGGGGCCTGGTCAACTAGGTGTCATCATCTGGAACAGGCAGCTTGGGATAGGAGAGGGGACAGTACAACAGTGTCCTGAGCCACCATCCCTGGGGCATGCCCCAGAGTCACTGATCTGTACTCACATTTCTGTTGTTCCTCATTCATTTCTCTTGGCCTCAGTCGGCTCTTGCATAATCCCCATGGTAGAGCAAGAGGAGTGCTACCATTTCACTGGGCTCCACAGACGAAGCCAGCTCACTCCAACCCCACGGACTCAGGGCCCACTCTAGAATATAAGTACCATAGCCAGTGCTGGTGTCCCCAGTCTGGAGAGGACTTGTGACTGTTAAGCAGAAACCAGGTTGCTTGTGTGGCCACAAACTGCTAACCAGAGAGAGTTTTGTTACCCAGCAGACTGTTACAGACGAGGGCACTTCGGAAGGTGGCCCAGGCATTGTGGTGGCTGCATGGGACAACACTCCTCCCCAAACGCTCAGGACCAGAAGCCCCTGTCCTGTCCCAGACATTGCAAGATCTTCCAGAAGTCATTCAGATCTTCCCCTTTGAGGTCTCGAGCCCCTTCTGAAGGTTTCCCAGACACATGGAAAGAACCAGAGGGCTTTTTCCTTAGACTCTTAGAAAAGGTTATTTTCCTGGGAGTCCGATCTGGATGTGAATTCAGGCTTAAAGAGCAGCCCACCCCTACTGAGCCCTGCACAAACATACACAGGGAGTGTTGTGGCCTTCCCGGCTTCCCAGCCCAGCCTCTGTGGTGCTAGAGGCCCCGCCCCTCCAGAAAATGCAGACCCCCATTTGCATTCCTTCTGACCCCTAGGACTCTGTTTCTGTGACTCTGTGACCAGCAAGGCATTTAGCTCACCCCATATAACCAGGGTGCAGCTGGACCAAGTGTGCAGAGCCAGCCTAGGTGAGGACACAGGGGAGGTAGAATGGGGCTCCTGCTCTATCTAGAGTATTTGAAGCTGAAGCCACATCTGCACAGCTCAGAGCCTGTGGCTGCCTCCTAGGCCCCACTGCCCTCCTCCAATGTCACTCATGTCTGCCTGCTCTGTTCTCTTTCCCTTCCTGCAGATAGACAGAATGCAGTGGGTCTCCCTCCTGCTGCTGGCCGGGCTCTGCTCCCTCTCCTGGGCCCAGTATGACGAAGACTCTCACTGGTGGTTCCAATACCTCCGCAGCCAGCAGTCCACCTACTACGATCCCTATGACCCTTACCCCTACGAGCCCTCGGACCCCTACCCTTATGGGGTGGAGGAAGGTCCAGCCTATGCTTATGGCTCTCCATCCCCACCAGAGCCCCGTGACTGCCCCCAGGAATGCGACTGTCCCCCCAACTTCCCCACGGCCATGTACTGTGACAACCGCAACCTCAAGTACCTGCCCTTCGTGCCCTCCCGCATGAAGTACGTCTACTTCCAAAACAACCAGATCTCTTCCATCCAGGAAGGCGTCTTTGACAATGCCACTGGCCTGCTCTGGATTGCTCTCCATGGCAACCAGATCACCAGCGACAAGGTGGGCAAGAGGGTGTTCTCCAAGCTGAGGCACCTGGAGAGGCTGTACCTGGACCACAACAACCTGACCCGGATGCCAGGTCCGCTGCCCCGATCCCTGAGGGAACTCCATCTCGATCACAACCAGATCTCCCGGGTCCCCAACAATGCTCTGGAGGGGCTGGAGAACCTCACGGCCTTGTACCTCCAACACAACGAGATCCAGGAGGTGGGCAGTTCTATGAGGGGCCTCCGGTCACTGATCTTGCTGGACTTGAGTTACAACCACCTTCGGCGGGTGCCTGACGGACTGCCCTCGGCCCTCGAGCAGCTGTACCTGGAGCACAACAACGTCTACACTGTCCCCGATAGCTACTTCCGGGGATCGCCCAAGCTGCTGTATGTGCGGCTGTCCCACAATAGTCTCACCAACAATGGCCTGGCCACCAACACCTTCAATTCCAGCAGCCTCCTTGAGCTCGATCTGTCCTACAACCAGCTGCAGAAGATCCCCCCCGTCAGCACCAACCTGGAGAACCTCTACCTCCAAGGCAACAGGATCAACGGTGAGCCTAGGCAAGGGGAGGGGCGGGCTGGCGGTTTCAGTGGAAAGACCCTGTTCCTAGTGCTGGTGGCCGTGCAAATGACCTAGGCATAGGGGAACCAAACAGCACAGATGAAGCAACCTGAAAACCACATCCTTGCCCTGTACAAACCATGCAGAATGGTGTGCCCTCGTCCTCCACAGCAGGGCTGAGAGCACTCGGGGGAGCAGGTAGGGGCGGAAGACGGCCCCCTGAGAGACACGGTTCCGCGTGGGGATGGAGAGGTGAGTGGGCAAAGGCTGGAGGAAGGCAGGACACGGCCATTCTGGGCAGGGAGAATGCCATGAAGGAAGCAGTGCCGGGTTATTTAATAGCTGCCTGTAGGGGACAGCTAGGAATGTACTCCTGAGAGGAAGGGGTCCTGAGGGTGGAGCTGGGAGAGCATCAGAAGGGGACTGTTCGTAGAGAGGGAGACTTAAGTTTGTACGTGCGGCTTCCAGAGTCCAACTTGAGAGAGAGGTTGGCTGCCCAGAGCCCGTGGTGTCTGCATGCCTTCCCGCACCAGAGGAGGGCAGCCTCTGCCATCTGGGGACTCACTGCTGGCTGCTGCCACCACAGCCTGGACTTGCCTTTGGGTGTTTGCATTTTAAATCTAACAGCTGGTGGACAAGAATGTGCAGCCTCTCGGAGCTGAATGTGGTCCTTGTTCTGGTCAGTGCTGCCTGGAGTCCAGGGAGCGCCTGGTGGCAGGGCAGAGGTCCTCCCTAGGATAAATAACCAGACCCCCGCAAAGCCGGGCGAGAGGCGGGGCCAGTGCTTGTGTTATAGACACTTCTCCGCAGACTCCTAAGGGACGCAACAGCTGCCATTCTACCTGTAAGAGCTAAAATTTTCATCTCACATGGAAGTATCTAGTTGCCTTTCAGCTCCCTTCCTCTTCGGATCCTGTGTTCTGAACGTGCTTACATTACCCCAGGGCCCGGAAGGTACTGAGCCAGCATTTAACCTCCCTCCCTCTCAGCAAAGCCCTCGGTGCTCAGGAAGGGGGGCTGTTAATGACCACTGGCAGAGAGCTTTGAAGTAGAGCCCAGCCCGCTGAGAGGCAGCAGCACCATCAAAGCTCAGAGAGAGACTGGGTCATCCTCTCCCTCTCATTCCTTTCTGCCCCCTGCGTTCAGGGAACAGATCAATCATTTAGCAAGATGTGAGCAGCTGGACAGTCCTCTGAGCGAGAGATGTCAGCCCCAGAGAGCAATAAGGGGGGCGGCAGCTGAGCCGGCAAGGTGGAGAGCTGTCTGTCTGGTCCTTTAGTTTGAAGTGCAAGAGACACCATCATGTACATTCCAAACTGGCTGTTATTTTGGGGGAAAAAATGCTCTTTCTTTGGAGACTTTTTACGCCCAGGCGAAGGCAGGATTCTTTCAGGCATTCTGAAAATGAACTCTGAGGAGACTTGCTCAAGCCCTGATCCTGCCTAGCAGTGGCCACCCCTTACCTGCCTGCCCCTGTTCTGGTTCCAGGAGGGTGGTCCCATCAGAAATGTCACACTGTGGCCTGTACTTCATCCAAGTTTGACCCTGAAAATGTGACAGCAAAGAGCAACTATCCTGAGAAAGAAGCCATTAGTTGGTGCAATCACAGAAAGATGTGACTTTGTCACAGCATCCTGTCACCTCTCTGCCTTCATGCAAAATCACATCTGCCACTCAAATACAAGGTGACCCACAACTCCCAAAACTTGACACAAAATAAAATTACTTAATGAAGTGTCCCAAGGTCCTGAAAGAAAGTTCTCTATTCAGCTGGGTGTGGTGGCACTTGCCTGTCATCCCAGCAACTCAGGAGGCTGAGGCAGGAGGATTGCAAGTTCCAGGCCAGTCTCAAGAGCTTCATGAGGCCCTAAGCAACTTAACAAGACCCTGTCTTAAAATTAAAAACTAAAAAGGCTGGGAATGTGGTTCAGTGGTTAAATATCCCTAGGTTCAATCTTCAGTACCAAAAAAAAAAAAAAAAGAAGAACCAAAATCCTCCATTCCGACAACCTAAAAAGATTTCAGCATTTACCCCAAGTCCTTTCTAAGCAATTTAAGCTTAATCCCTTTACTAATTATTGTTTAGTCTTTTCTTTAAGCAAAATAACTCTTTTTTTATGTACTAGGGTTTGAAACCAGGAATGCTTTACCACTGAGCTGCATCTCCAAGAACTTTTCTTACCTTTTCATTTTATTTTCAATTTTGAGACAGGGCTTTGATAAACTGCTGAGGCTGGCCTCAAACTTGTGATCCTAGGATTATAGGCATGTACCACACCCAGCCTCAGCCCCTTTTAAAATTTTATTTTGAGGGAGAGTCTCACTAAATTATCCAGGCTATCCTTGAACTTGTGATCCTCCTTCCTCAGACTCCGGAGTCACTGAGATTACACACATGTACCATTACACCTGTCTTGGCTTATCTTTCTTAATTTAATAAATCAATATATGCAAAATGCTTGGTCCAGGGCCTGGCACATGATTAAAAAACCAATACATAGTAACTATTATCAACTTTTCTTATTGTCACCTCGAAGTTGATAGGTACAGCATTTGTTGTTGTTTTTTACATTGCAAAGATGGGGAAACTAAGGCACAGAGAAGAAAACTCATCTATCTCTCAAGGTCATGCATACTGCAAGTATAGAACCTTGAACTCCTGCCTTCAGTGTCAGAGGACCTCCAGCCAGGCACCCCTGACTGAGGATGTGATCCAGACCATAAACAGGCAAGCAGTCCTCCAGGCTGAACCCCTCTCCTGGGGGAATGTGAAGGACAACTCCCTGCACTTCCAGCCAGGGACTTGGGGTGATGACAGTGAGATCAAAGCAGCTCTCTCAGGGAGGGACTGAAAGATCAGTAACTCAAGGGCTACAGGGAGTGAGACAGGGTCCCACCCCTTCCCCCGCCCTCCCATCAGTATCTCCCTCACTTTTTCCAGCCTGGCAACAGTAAGGAAGCACAGTCGGAATGTTATTCGGAAGCTTTGGGATCCAGGGGAGCTGGGCGGGTACACCCGGAGGAATTTGGAAAGACTTATGTCAGTATTTAATCTGAGCTGGAAAATGTCTACCAGAGCCTCCGCACAGAAGCCCTGTCCTATTCTTGGGCTTGGAGAAGACAGAGGGGGGCAGGCTCCCAGTGCCTGGTGTGTGGCTAGACTCCACTACACTGTGTGTCTAGCTCCCCACAAGTATGTCCTATATTTATGTACCCACAGCTGGGATCCAGGATATTAGCAGGCAGTCTTCAGGCTGGGAAAGAATTGATCACTTAGCATCTAGCCAGCTCAAATAGAGTTGGAAGTGATATTTAAATTGGGTTTGCATCCCCACACACACACCCCTATATATAAACAACATAGATCCGGCAGTAACCCAGGACCTACCGCCAATCTGCCCCCTTTAATCTCTTCCCTGAAGCCAGATAGGAAACTTCCAAAGAGCATTCCAGATCTCCTGTGCCTCTGTGAAGTTATTTCCTGGTCTCCTCCGCTGCTCCCAGAGTTTCACTTTTCTCTGGGCCTAGATTTTTCTGCCTTATGTTTGTGCTTATGTTAATTTGGTGCAAATTCCCCCAGCTCATCTTGGTCAGTTCTTAACAGAGACTGGGACCAGTTAACAGTGCTCATTCAAAAACACTTTCTTCCAAGCCTGGAGTGGTGACGCATGCCTGTAATCCCAGCAACTGAGGAAACTGAGGCAGGAGGATCACAAGTTCAAAGTCAGCCTCAGCAATTTAGCAATACCCTAAGCACCTTAGCGAGACCCTGCCTCAAAGTAAAAAATAAAAAGGGCTGAGGATTGAGGCTCAGTGATGAAGTGCCCCTGGGTTCAATCGCTGGTACCCAAAAACAGAAAGACTGACCCACTTTCTTCCTCAGCCTGTCTGGGCGCTCCATTCCATCTTCCAGAACCTCCCCCAAGAGGAGCCCTCAAGTTCGCCCCTTGAAGAGGACTAGAAAAGCCTTCCTCCTGCTCCTCCTGCTAAATGCAGCTTGACACCTCTGCAAGCTTGGGGAAGCCCCTGACTCCCTGTCTGCCTCCCTGTTTAGATCTACCTGCCCCCCAGGCTCCTGGGTGACTTAGCCCAAACTCCCACTGCAGAGGACAGAGCAGTCTCCTGAACCCTCGCCCACCACACCACAAGTGACCTTTAGAGACGCTGGCTGGGTTCACTGGGGACTCCTGCTGTTGCTGCTGCATTTCTGAGTTGTTGGCTTTTTCCTTTCAAGTTACTGACTCATTCGACTGGAGACGGAGGTGGTTGTCCAGTAGGACAACCCGAGGAGGAACCTGAGGACAGCCGAAGCCAGACCGTAGGCGGACTTGTTAAAGCTATTCCGTGGCTGTGGGGGAATCCTCCACAAAGTGAACCTTCGAGAAGAAAGGGGGAGTGGCGCATAAGCACACCAAGTGCAGAGGCAGGGAGCTAGTCATCTGACAGTTGAGGTCCCCGGCAGCTCCCAGGCTGGAGCCCACAGCCCGCTGGGATGAGCCTTGTCACTGCTCTGGCGGTGAGGAAATGGAGACATGCGACCTCCTCAGAGCTCCGGCACACAGACACTTGTCTCTCGGCCCAGGATTTCGTTCTTTAATTTCCTGCCACTTTCTCTATCTGCAGAGTGGCAGGAGATCTTCGATATTTAATTCCCTCCATTTCTTCTCTCCTCCTGCTCATAGCGATTCAGGAAAGCCCTCCCGCTCTGAAAGCAATCCAGCGCTTCAAAGTGGCTGCAGTTGAGTTCGGTTACCCTTTGCTGCCCCCTGCTGCCCACAAAAAGGAGAAAAACAGGCCCTGGCAGGAAGGACACTCAAGGACATTCAAGGGCCTGCAGAAGCAAAGTACAGGCTGGGGAAGGAGGTGGGGGAGGCCATAGGCGGCTGAGTGCTCGAGGAGGCACATCCCCCACCAGCTCTGTCCCTAGGTTCATCCCACCACGGTGCAGGACATGCCCACCCCAACCTCCCCGTGTCCCACCCCTTGCATCAGAAGTCTTTATCTGAACAGCTTTGAAGAAGCCGTCTAACCTCACCGCATATCCTGCCCCTCTTCTTCCCCCAGAGTTCTCCATCAGCAGCTTCTGCACCGTGGTGGACGTCGTGAACTTCTCCAAGCTGCAGGTGCTGCGCCTGGACGGGAACGAGATCAAGCGCAGTGCCATGCCCGTGGATGCACCGCTCTGCCTGCGCCTCGCCAGCCTCATCGAGATCTGAGTGGCCCTCGCACCGGGCCCCGGGTGTACAGTCCCCATGTCCCCACTGCACTTGGCTTGATGGTTTGGTTTGGCTTTTGCTGGAAGGTCAGGGACCACCATGTACAGAAGTCCACGGGCTCCTCTCTAGTCTTCTTTCCTGTAGGGGCAATGCAGGCCAGGCAGGCTTCAGCTGAGAAAGTAGGAAGGACGCTCTCAGTTCTCTAGGGACAAAAATGGTAGCAGGTGGAGTAATCCCTGGAAGTCCTAACCCCAGAAATCTCACTACTCTTGAGTCTCTCTGATGTCCAGATGTCACAGAACTTTAAAGTTGCTTGGGCCATAGCATATACCCATGCTTTTCAAACAATCTCTGACTGTGGGCAGCGCTTGATGGACCTCCATATGTGCAGGGTCAGTTGCACAGTTATTCCAGACTCTCATTCATTGCTCCTCAAAATATACCTCTTGCTCAGCCGCCACCTCCTAGGTCCACCTCATTGGTTCAACCTCCTTCACAGATGCCTCCTCTATGCCTCATGAGGCTCCGAGGCTTGTGGGCATGTGCCCACTGACCTGTGGAGAGAGCCCCCACTGGTCTGAGTTTGAATGGATACCGAAAGCCACCTCTACACCTCCCTGGCCTCACCCATTGAAAACCACCAGACCGGAGGTCACTGCCTTCATGATAGCACTCGTGACCTGATGCCAGAGGAGACAGCAACCTTAGGCTTAGATAAATGTATGGAGCTATATTTTAGCAGCAGGACAGCTCTTTAAAGGCAGATCAGATTTCAAAGGAGGCCAGATTTGATTGTTGTCCACATCCATAACATCCTCATCCAATTGGCGTAACTGAAGGGCAACCCCAGGGCTTCTGTTCTCACCCAGCATGCTCTCTGTTCCTCACTTGGATATTTATCCTCAAAGTTGAAGACCATGTGGATTTCAAAGCACCCTAAAGCTAGTTGTTCTCTCCTTTGATCTAAGCAGGAAGGTTTTATATACTGATGGGAGTCTTCCAACCAACCCAGGACTTGCCTGCTAGCCAGGAGGATGTGGTTAATCTTTATTAACCGATCTGCCCTGAGGCCAGTGTCGAAAGCACCAGCTCTGCTGGAGATGCTCAGTGTGGTCTGTGAAGCTTAGGCCAGGCAACCCAATAGCACCTGTGCTGGGTATGAGTCCCTCTGCTTTCCCATCTCTGAGCCATACCCTCATTATAGAAGATGCCTGTTGCTCCACAGCTTGGCTGCAGAGCAATTACTCCTTCCCTCTCTGAAAGTAGTGTTGCCTGGGCCTAGCCCACCTGCTTTTCTGGGCACACTGCAATGGCGCCATCTGAGCAGCCAGGGGAAAAGACCAGTCAAGGAGCATTGGCCTGTGTGGGTCCCCCACTAAGATGCCCTAACCCCCAATTCTGTGTATGTTCAGGAGCTGCTTCCCTGAAAAGCAAAGGGGAGATCCTTGGACCATGTTTTTGGCTCCAGACCCTGAGATCCACAAAAGCCAAACCAGCTCAACACGGGAGCTCTGATTCGAGGACAAGGCTGCCCCCTGCTCCAGGGTCCCTCAGAAAGCATCTGCATGTGGACGCCATCATCCTCTATAAAGGATCCTGTTACAGGAAAAGCATGAGTGGTGGCTAACCTGACCAATAAAGTTATTTTACAATTGCATCAGCAAGATGGAGTCATTGGAGGCAGACTACGGGTTTAATCTTAGGGGAATCCAGGGGAGTCACTGGATAAGCTTTCTTTTTTTTTTTTTTTTTTTTATCTTTTCTGTTTGGGCAGATGTAGGTAAGTGGTTTAAAAAAATGGCCTCATAAAAGCTCTAGTTTACAAACCTTGTGTTCTGCAAGTTCTTCTTTAAGTGTAACTCCAATCCTGATATTGACATATCCCCTTTCCTTTTACCTCCAAGAGATAAAGAACAACTGGGTTTTTAGTCATTTTAGGATTTTTCTCCTTCCACCATCCTCTGTTTGTCAACCCAGCACCAAATCTGGCGGGTCCTGGGTAGTGCTGTATTGACTGATGCTGTCCTCTAGTGGCAACTCTGCAGAACTGAGGGCAGCCAAGCAGAACAAAACCCACCCATCTGTTCCCTCATCCGTCCTCTCAATGCATATTTCTCAAAAGCTTCTAGGAGCTAGACGTTTGGAAAATATATAAGTAATGAGGGCAGACTTGGCTTTCACTTTCAGGAAATCCACTATTTTATAAACTGAGAAATAACAACTGATCTTTGCTGAGTATATGGTGAATGCCACAACTCCATCTTAAGCTGAAGCCAACTGCTATGAATATAATTTTCTTAAACCAGAGTTAGACAGGAATTGAGAATGTGGAATGATCAGAGAGAAACCACAGCAATGACTGCAGCCTACCTCGGAGGAGAGCAAGGAAAGCCGTGGACCCGGGATCCCTGCATCAGAGAGGGGCCCTGTGGAGGAGAAGGAGGCAAGACACACAGGGAGGGACTTCCCAGACTGCTTCCCAGCAGCTTCCATGAACAACCCAACCAAGACAGCGCAGGGAGAGAAAGAGGAAGCTGCCCAAGCCAGCTGCCAGCTTCCCTCGTTTCTAAATCCAGGGCTTCACAAGAAAGATGCAAGAATCCACACTCCTTCAGGCTCGGTGCCTCTTTTTCCTTAGACTGCTGTTTAACGTATACTATGCAGCAGGGGCTTCACATATGCTGTTCCCTCACCTCTCTGTGTCAGAGGTACTATTATTTTCACAGATGAGGAGACTGAGGCATGGAGGTCACCAAATCAGGAAACATCAAGGACAAGCTTGTGGTGGCTCATGCCTATAATCCCAGCAACAGAGGCAGGAGGATCCCAAGTTTGAGGCCAGCCTCAGCAACTTAGCAAGACCCTGTCTCAAAATAAAAATTTAAAAAACTAGGGTTGGGGATGTGGTTCACTGGTTAAATGTATCTGGGTTCAATCCCCAGTATCCCCTCCACCCCCACACCAAAAAAAAAAAAAAAGAAAGAAAGAAAAAGAAGAACAGGCGCTGACTGCAGGCCACCTGTGTCCCCAGCTGGTCAATGAGGCCATACAGTTTCTACCATGCTGTCCTGAAGATCCCAGTATTACTGGATTACAGAGCTGGGGTGTGTTAAAGATATACAGTCTGCTGCAAATCAAATCAAGAGAGACCATCTCACTTTTTAAGGGGTGGACCTAAATCCACTCTGCTACATTCAAAGATGCTCTATGAATTTTCCAACTAAAATAAACTCTTGCCGGGCATGGTGGTACTCATCTCTAATCACAGTGACTTGGGAAGTATTGGAGCACTTTGAAAGCCACATGAAAAACTAAATAAAATCTCTCTCTCTCTCTCTTTCACTGTCCCTTTCTCTTTAAAAAAAATTTTTTTTTAAATGGGCTAGGGATGTGGTTAAGTGGTTAAGCACTGCTGGGTTCAATCCCTGGTACCAAAAAAGAAAAGAAACCCCACACTGAAGATCGTCCATTACACACTAAGAAAGGACTGGGAAGGAGATGAGCGCAAGGATTACCAAGAAGCTGATCTGGGATGTGGAGTGAGAGGTGGTCATCTAGAGTAGGCGAGGGGAGGAGGGGGCCAGGCAGGGAGAACACGGGGACCAAACACCTGAATACAGAAGGACGCTTCAGTGACACTAGATAAGGCAAACGGCTGGGGCACGAGGACAAGTTTCGGATGATGAGGCTGAAGAGAGAAGCAGGGGTCTCTTACTTCATACCCAAGTACAGAGAAATTTCACCACCACCATCGCAGCCCCTCCACCCAGGGCCTGCCCAAACGCAGTCTCACAGTTCTGCCTCTGAGACACTAGAGGGCAGCATCTCACCTTGCCTTTCCCCACCCTTTGAAGGCCCACTTCCAAGCCTGTTTTCCTGACTATGCTCAAAAGTCCCCAGTCCCACCAGATGCTAACCAAAAGTCAGGGCACCAAGAGGCACCATATGAGGTGCTCTTCTCATATGCTGTTCCCTCACCTCTCTATGCCAGAGGTACTACTATTTTCACAGATCAGGAAACTGAGGCATAGAGGTCACCAAATCAGGAAGCATCAAGGACAAGCTGTGCATTGTGGATTGCTGTGGCAGGCCTGGGAAGCCTGAGGACTCCTCAGAATGTTGTTGTGTTTTTCTTTTTGTTTGTTCCTGGGGATTGAACCCAGCACCAATTAAACAGAAAGCCACATACCCAGCCCTTTTTAATTATTTTGAAATAGGATCTCGCTAAGTTGTTTAGGGCCTTGCTAATTTACTGGTCTCAAATTTGCAATCCTCTTGCCTCAGCCTCCCGAATCTCTGTGAACCACCACACAGGACCTTAGTATGTCTTAAAGGCATAAAATAAAATGCATAGGATTAAAAAACTAATTACATTTAAATAGTTATCAAAATACTAAATACATAGACCTTTTTGATATAGTAATATGTATGCTTCTTTCCAGGTATGGTAGCACAAGCCTGTAATCCCAGCTCTGAAGGCTGAGGCAGGAGGATTGCAAGTTCAAAGCCAGCTTCAACAACTTAGCGAGGCCCTAAGCAACTTAGGGAGACCTGTCCCAAAACAAAAAATAAAAAGGACTAGGGATGTGGCTCAGTGATTGAGCACCCCAGGTTCAATCCCTGGTACAGGGTTGGGGGAGAATAACAAGTAATATGCATGTTTCTTTTTTTCTTTTTCTTTCTTTCTTTTCTTTTTTTTTTTTTTTTTGAGAGGGACATTGAGAGAGAAAGAGAGAATTAATTTTATTTGATTTTTCATGTGGCTTTTGTTGCTTTGACACTTTGTTGTGTATGTAGTGCTAGGGTTCAGATCTGCATCCTCAGGCATGCCAGGAAAGTGCCGTAACCACTGAGCCACTGCTCCAGTCACTACGTGTTTCTTTATCAGTGCAGTCAGTAACAAGATCTAGCTACAGTTCTAATTAGCTATGGTCAGTTCAAAGTATTGGCAAGTGTAAATGAAATTTTAAGGCATTTTTAATAACGGCAATGTGATATAAAACATATCTCTGATTTCAAAACCTCAATTACTACTAATGCTATTGTGATTTAAAAAGGGGCTAGGGATGTGGCTCACTGGTTAAATGACCCTGGATTTAATCCTTGGTAAAAAAAAAAAAAAAAAAAAAGTGGTACTTGTGGAGTCTGATGGCGATGGCAATAATATTGAATAAAATTCATTTTTCCTTACAATGTAAAATATACCTATTCAAGAACCCACAAAGCAGTTTGATAAAAGTGCTAAATTAAGTATATGAGGGGCTGGAGCGGTGGCTCAGCGGTTTCAGCGCTTGCCTTGCAAGCTTGAGGACCCGGGTTCAAACCCCAGCACCACGTACACAACTGAGTGTTGGAGCAACTAAGGCCATGTGAAAAACTAAATAAAGTTGTTTCTCTCTCTCTCTCTCTCTCACTGTCCCTCTTTCTTTACAAAAAAATAAATAAATAAATAAATAAATTAAGTATATGAAAACAGCTGTTCATTATTTCTCAGAGGGAGATATGATGAGGGCGGAGGTGGCCAGGAGAGCTGTAGCAGCAGCCCCCAGCACACTCTCCCCGGGGGCCTGGGAGGGGACACACTCCTTCTTTTGCTGGCTTAGCTGTTCATTCTCCAAGCGCTCAGGTGCTGAGTCCACAGCTGAAGAATGCCATCGGAACACTCAGGATCCTTTGTAGAGCTTCTCAAACTGTCCCAGAAGGTCCTCTGCCTCAGACACACAGATGGAAGTGGTAGACATGCCTCCCCCACCAGCTGAGCCTCTGGGTGACCCGGGCCACCAAGTTGTGCCCAAAAGAAGCAAACCCGTTGCTCAATTCCGTGGCAGCCGGAGGCTCCAGAGTGGCAATCAATCCAGGAAACCAGTCCATGCCCTGGGGAAAAAGCCCACATGTGGTGCTTTGCCTGAGCAAGCCTGAGCGTGCTTGAGCCGAAGGGAGAGGGATGTTAGTGCAGCCAGGCTGGAGTGAACCGAAGGACCAAGCAGACCCCGCCCGACCTTGCTGGGCCCCAACAGGAACCGCAAACACTAAAGATAAATGAGTTGCTCCCGCCTTCAGGTCAGGGCTGCCAGATACGCTTGAGGACAGAATGAATGGAATTACACTTGACCCATTTCAGGCAATAATAACAGGAAATGGGACAGAACCCTAAGAAGACCTCCTACACAAGAAAAAGCACCAGAAAACAGTGGGGATGAGACCTGAACCTTCCTAAACTCCACCAGAAGCAGATTTTACCCCATCTCCTCCGCAGGTGTCACACCAGCACAGGGGTCTTGGAAAAACTGGACTCTGGAGACAGGCTAAGAGGTAATAGAAGCATTCCATCCAGGGACAGTTCGAGTCACAAAGGAAGGCCAACAGTGGCAGTGTGCACAGGAGGTGTGGGCACAACTCCTGCCAAAAAGAAACCAGAAAACCCAAGGTTTCCAAGATGTCAGGGGCACGAGCAGCTCCAAGCCCAGTAGTAAGGGTAAGTCGGCATCGGAGGGGGCTGTCATTATGGTGACATGGAGGTGGACCCCATACAACCAATTGGCCCAGGGCAAATATCAGGTGGTATTTCTGGGTCCCTCCTCACATGTGGAGGCTCCCAGCCAACGGGTACCTTAAAAGTATGACATCTAGGGGCTGGAGCAGTGGCTCAACAGTTAGAGCACTTGCCTGGCATGCACGAGGATGCAGATTTACACCCTGGCACCACGTGCACAACAAAACGTTGGAGCAATGAAGACCACATGAAAAACTGAATAAAAATTGATTCTCTCTCTCTCTCTCTCGTACTGTCCCCCACTCTTAAAAAAAAAAAAGAAGTATGGCATCTCATTGGCCTCATGTTTTTTAACCAAAAATTACCACATACTTCAATATGTATTTATGTCTTCCTGCGACTATAAAATAGAATATTTTCAGACCTTTGATCCTACAAAATCCAAGGACCATTTGAGATCAGAGCACCAGATGGAGAGAGGAGTTGTGTGACACCCACGTCATAGATTGTAAGCTACAGAAAAACTGAACTTGGTTGATTTCAGCAGACAGAGGATCCATTTGCTTGTTGTTTGTAGGGAGTGCATGATTGCTTGCTCACAGAGTATCTGGGAAGGCACTACACCAGGCTCCAAGAGCATGCAGCCAGAAGCAATACCCACATGCATGCCCAGGAAGACCCCACGGTCACCCAACACACACACAGCCAGGCACAGACACGGCTACATTGGTGAGAACCACTGCTGTTCCCGCCTAGGACATCTGGACGTTGCTGATCACTGCTCCACCCTCCCCAGGGTAGGTTCTGCATGGCCTTTGCATTTTCCTGTCACTAGCCTTCATTTCCAAGTCAAACTGGTAGAACCAAACCATGTGCTAGAGCCCCAGCTGCACGTGAGTCTGAGAAGTGAGAACCGGGCAAGCTCAACTCCCCAAGGCGCTGGGCTCTGCCTCACATGGAGGGGAGTTCCCCAGAAAAAAAAGGCCTTAGTGAGCAGCCAAGCCAATGGCAGATTTTCCTTTTAAGAAATCTGGCGGGGTGGGGGGTGGAGCGGTGGCTCAGGGGTTGCAGCGCTTGCCTGGCATACGTGAGTACGTGTGTTCGAATCCCAGCACGAGCTACACAACAAAGTGTGGGAGCAATGAAGCCACGTGAAAAACTAAACAAAATTGATTCTCTCTCTCATTGTCCCTCTCTCTTTTTTTCTTTAAAGAGAGGTCAGTGAGAGAGAGAGAGAGAAAGAGACTCAATTTTTATTGAGCACATGGGTGCTGGGGTTTGAACCCATGTACTCCCACATGCCGGGCAAGCGCCGTAAGTGCCGAGCCACTGCTCCAGCCGCTGTCCCTTGCAGGAAGGAAGGAAGGAAGGAAAGAAGGAAGGAAGGAAAGGAAGGAGGGAGGGAGGGAGGGAAAAAGCAATCTTCGTGGAAGGGGATTCCTGAGGGTGTGTTTAGCCCCACACCAGCAGCCACAACAGCTGTGGAGCTGGATAAGAGAGACTCTGGTGGGGGCATAGGGTGTCCTGTAAATGGGGACAGCCGCATACAGTCGCCTCCTTCCCCTTAATGCAGAAGTGCTTCATTCTGCTGCAGCTAACACTGCCTTGAGTCTCGTCTCCAATCTGCCAAAGCCGTCTGCGTTCGTTTCCTAGGGCTTCCCTAATAAGGTCCCCACAAACCAAAGGGCTTAAAACCATTTTTAATATTTATTAATTCTCTCTTTATTCTGGACACTGGAGGTCCAAGATCAAAGTGTTGGCAGAGCCATCTTCTTCCGAAGGCACTAGGAAGAATCCTGTCTTGCCTCTTCTGGCTCCAGGAGGCTTCAGGTGTCCCTGGGCTTGGAGCGACATCTCTCTAAGCTCTGCCTACCTCCATCTTCATGTGGCCACCTTCTCTTTGCCTTGGAGTCCTCTTCTCTTCTCCTAAGGACACCAGTCATCGGATGGAAGGCCTAGTTCATCATGGTCTTATCTTGACCCTTAATAATTATATCCTCAAAGATCCTGTTTCCAAACAAGGCCACGTTCGAAGGTCCTGGGTGGAGTGGATTTTTGAGAGAAGTTATTCAACTCACTACACCATCTAATAGGAACTTCCCAGAGGCAGACCAAAGCGCTTCATCGAGGATGTCAGACAGGTGTCCCCAAGGTCTTGGGGATGGAGTACCAGGGGACCACAGCCCCAGGCCTGCCCCCTGCATGGGTAACACTCTGACAGGACCAACTAAAGCCCAAGACAGGCATAGAAGGAAAAGAGGGGATGCCCCTGGGTCGGTGTGTCCAGAGGACAACTCACATATGTCCCTGAGCCCACATCTTGTCTTTTTCATTAGTTATGAACCTTTTTAAACCTACAACAAAGCCCAGAAAGCAACATACCTAGGCTCCTGTGTTTACCACCTGGCCTCGATAAATGCTAACACTCTGTCCTCTTTGCTTCGGGTAAATGAAGCCAACCCTGAAGTTCCCTTCTTCCTCTTCCTATTCCTCTCTTGTCCTCTCCATAAGCAAGCTCTCTTCTGAGGCTCCAGGTTTTGTTTTGCTTTTGGTTTGTTGGTACCGGGAATTGAACCCAGGGGCTTGCTTAACCACTGAGCCTTATCCCACCACTGAGCCGCATCCCACCACTGAGCCGCATCCCACCACTGAGCCGCATCCCAGCTTTTTTTTTTTTTTTTTTTTGAGACAGGGTCTCACTAAGATGCTTAGGTCCTAAGTCACTGAAATTGACCTTGAACTTATGATCCTCCTGTCTCAGCCTCCCAAGCTGCTGGGGTTCTAAGTATATGCCGCTGTGCCTGGCTCTAAGCTCCAGTGTTTTTATATGAGCAGTCTGACTTACGAATTTTTGACTTTACAATGGAGAGTGAAAGCAAGGCACCTTCAGTATAGACCATACTGCACTTTTTGAATTCTGGTCTTTTCCAGGCTAGTGATGTGTGATGCTGGGCAGCCCTGTGACCACGAGGGGGAACAATGAATACTCTACAGAGCACTGTACTGCTAAGCTAGGATGTTGGATGGGGTAGGTATATTTTAACTTATGGGTTTATTCAGTGAATGTTATGGATTCGAGATTTATCCATAGTGCTTAGGATGCAATGGTGCATGCCTGTAATCTCAGTGACTGGAGAGGCAGAGGCAGGAGGATCACAAGTTGGAGGCCAGCCTCAGCAATTTAGTAAGAACCTGTTTTAAAATAAAAAGGCTAGGAATTCAGCTTAGTGGCACAGCATCCTTGGGTTCAATTCCCAGTATCTCACAAAGACACAAGATTTATCCATATTGATTCTTGTAGTTTCATTTCATTCATTCTAACTATTGCAAATTTATTTCTCTATTTTCCTGTTGAAGGACATTTCAGTATTTTACTATGAGAAACAAATAACACAATGAACATCATTTTACTTGTTTCTTTGAGTTTGCATTTGGAATTTCCCTCCATATACCAGGGCTTCTGAATAGGGCCACTATCCAGTAAGATGCCAGCAGCACCATACCCCAGCAGAAACCATCAAAACCTTCTCCAGTAGCCAAATGTCCTCTGAAGTGCAAAATCACCAGCAGTTAAGAACCAGCACATTGGGGCTGGAGCGGTGGCTCAGCGACTACAGCGCTTGCCTGGCATGCACAGGTACACGGGTTCAACCCCAGCACCATGTACACAACGAAGTGTCCATGCAACGGAGGCCACATGAAAAACTAAATAAAACTGATTCTGTCTCTCTCTCCCTCTCTCTTAAAAAACAAACAAACAAAAAAACCCAGCACATATATTTCTAAGATGGAGCCACCAAGTCATGAAGTACAAGTGGTCTGCCTTTACTAGATACTGTCGAACTGTTCTCTAGAATGGGTGTGCAAACGTGCATTCACACCAGTAATACACAAGAGCCCTGTTTCCCCACATCCTCCAGATGCCAAACATTTGCTTGGACTTTATTGATTTTGTCCCTCTGCTGGGTGTGACCTAGTGTTGACTTTAATTTGAATTGGCATCTTTTGTTTTCAAAGATGATAGCAATCACGCTGGTCTATTCCTTCTCAGGAGTTATGCTTAGTCTTCGTTGCCCCCTGCCCTTTGGGGGGATTGCCAAGTTACAGGCCCTAAAACTGGGAACCCTGAGCTGGAATCTGCCTGCGGAGCATGTAGCAACAGAGCCGGTCTCCTCCTCCACCCGCAGGAGGTGGCAGGAGAGAGGAGGCCTGCAGAGGAGACACAGAGGAGGCCTGCAGAGGAGACACAGAGGAGGCCTGCAGAGGAGACACAGAGGAGGCCTGCAGAGGAGACACAGCACCTTGCACCTTTCCCAGGCTGCCCTCCCTGGGGGAGATGCAGAGATTGGAAGGAGTGCACTAGTGCTCTCCCTCCTCATGTGGGAGGGGCCTAGAGGAGAGCCTGTGACAGTGACAGCATTCCCTTATCCAACCTACGGCCCACCCCTGAGCAGCTGCTGCAGCTACTGGGCTGTGATGGCCTTTGTGAACAGGCAAGAAAGCACCAGGAAAGGCAGCTCCAGGACCAGAGGTGGAGGTGAGGGGACCCCACCGAATGGCCCAGGACACAGGCGCCGAGCCCTGACTCTTGCGCACAGTGAAGGCAGTCGCGAGGGTGGTTTGTAAGACTCCATCTCTGCCAAGGACTGAAAGGGCAGGGTAATGCTGTGCTGGTAGGGGTGGGGGCATATCTGCCTGTTGCCTCCAGTGTCACATCTTCAGATTATCCTTTCGCGGTAGGATGGAACCACACGCCAATGTTCCATGTGTTAGCTGAGCAACCTGGAGAGAATGCAAATTCTCTAAAGGTACGGATCATGCCAGAAGATTCCTCCAAATACTCCACAACAGCACAGAGCTGCATTCATAAATTTTTAATAACACCTGTGGGATCATACTTTTGGGGGGCCCCCTGAAAAGAAGGGTATGAAATGGACTTGATAACCATTACCCACTCAGACGCCTTTTTTATTTTTGTTTTTCAAAGCATGTGAAGTACTTTTAATTCTATGACCTCATTTGTTTTCCTAAAATATCTATACAGTAAGGAAACAGGTATGATTCAGCCCATTTTACAGAAAGGGTAATTTGGATTTTTTTTTGGGGGGGTGGATACCGGGGAATTGAACCCAGGGGCACTTAACCACTAAACCACATCCCCAGACCCTTTTATTTTTTTATTTTGAGACAGGGTCTTGCTAAGCGGCTTAGGGCCTCAATAAGTTGCTAATGCTGACTGAATTTGCAATCCTCCTGCCTCAGTTTCCCAAGTCACTGTGATTACAGGCGTATACAACCATGCCCAGTTGAAAGGATAATTTAGACCTAGCACATTTCATTGACTTTCCCTTAAAAACACAGACTCAGCATTGAAACCCAGGTCTACCAGCCCCCTTTAAATCTATCCCATTACTGTGGGCTCCTCACCCTCCTCCCTGTCCCCACTACCTGGTCCCCACTGAAGTGCCCCAGACCCATCATGGATTTTGTTATTAGCAATGAAAGACATCAACAAACATCCACTTTAGACACCAACAGAGCCTAGAAGGTGATAGAAGTAAACAGCGATGTCTGTTCACTGAAGAAAATCAGTGTACCAAGGTACAGTACATTAAGGGACAGGCATGCAGAAAGAGTGAGGGCCCAGGTGAGAAGGAAGGACTTCGGGACAGGGGTTTGGGGAGAACTTAGAAGCACATCTTGTTGTCAATATAACTGTACAGAAAGATCAGGTTTGACACACCAGGAGTCCATGATAAAAGGAGAGTTTTAAAACCTTATTAAGGTAAGAGATACTGGGCTGGAGCGGTGGCTCAGTGGTTATGGTGCTTGCCTAGCATGCACGAGTACACTGGTTCAACCCCCAGCACCATGTACACAACTAAGTGTCTGAGCAACGAAAGCCATGTGAAAAATTAAAAATAAAAATCGATTCTCTCTGTCTCTGTCTCTCTCTCTCTCTCTCTCACTGTCCCTCTCTTAAAAAAAAAAAAGATAAGAGTTATTTTAAGCCCTTTGTAGTGCTATTTTAAAAGTTCCAAGGTCCAAGGGAGAAATTTGAAGAATACTCTTTGAGGAAAAGAGGAATTCTGTCTTGCTGGGCATGGTGACACATGCTTCTGGGCATGGTGACGCATGCCTGTAATCCCAGCTACTTCATAGACTGAAGCAGGAAGACTGCAAGTTCAAATCCAGCCTTGGCAATTTAGTGAGTCTCTGTTCCATATAAAACATTAAAAGGGCCAGGAGTAGTGGTGCACACCTGTACTCCCAGCTGCTCAGGAGGCTGAGGCAGGAGGATCACAAATTCAAAGCCAGCTTTAGCAACTTAGGCCCTAAACAACTCAGTAAGACCCTGTCTCAAAATAAATAACAAAAGGGCTAGAGTGGTGGCTCAGTGGTAGAGGGCTTGCCTGGCATGTGCAAGAACCCAGGTTTGAACCCCCAGCACCACAAACACAACTAAGTGTTGGAAAACCAAAAACGAGTTGAAAAAAATAAAAATTGAATCTTTTGCTCTCTCTTAAAAAAATAAATAGTAAAAAGAGCTGGGGATGTGGCTCAGTGGTGAAATGCCTCTGGGTTCAATCCTCAGTACCAAAACAAAAACTAGTAAACAAACAAAAAATGAAAAGAAAAAAGGGGGATGTAGTTCAGTGATGAAGAAAGCACTCCTGGGCTAAATCCTCAGTGCCAAAAAAAAAGAAAGAAAGAAAGAAAGAAAAAATCCTGTCGTGCCAAGAGGTCTCTCCTTTAACAACTGAAACTGAGAAGCAGGAACCATCCTAGGGTGAGGACTTTGAGACTACAAGAACTTTTATTCTGAGTCTAGTCTTACTTTAGTAAGAAAAATTTTAAAAGTTTCTAGAATCTAGTGTTATTCCTAGTATCTAAATCAAGAAAGGAAAGCTGAGGTTAAATATGAGGAAGAAATACTGCTTCTTTTGTTGTTCGTATCTAAAATTATGCAAGCAGCGTATACCAAGCATTTTGTCACAATGGTGCTAGAAGTTAGGTACTGTTGTGATTACTATTTTTCATAGAAGGAAGCCGATGCTCAGCGAGTTTAAGTGACTGCTCAAGGTTAGCACAGCCAGTAGGTAACAGAGACTGTGGCCTAATTCTGGTCTCCTGTCTCTTGTCTTAATGTGGCTGCTGCTGTGCTAAACTGGGTCTATAGGTGTATGTAGCTGTGTGTGCAGGGGGAAAAGTTATTCAAGATTTTTTTTTAAAAAAGTTTACAATCTGTGCGCTCAGAAAATGCATACTGTTGAGGATATGAGGCTGGTGCCAGTAGCTACAGCCTAACGTGGCGGCTGGAGAGTGGTTTTGGACAAGAGCTCAGGTATCCGTGGCCAGAGGAGGGCGCGATCACCCACAGGAGCACAAGAGGAAACTCGAGCCGGCTCAAGTAACAAACTTGGGGAAAGAAATGCACAAATCCAGAAGCACTCTGCAGAAAAGAGAGGAACCCGGAACCTCCAGACTGCTCAAGAAAGTCTGCGCCGGGCACTCAAGCTGCTGCAAAGTGGGGCACGTCCAGAGCTTGAGGGACCGGAGCCACTTTGGCAGCAGGTGGCGCGGAGCGGGGAGAACCGCAGCCGCTCCACCTCGTTCTGAAAAGCCCGGTTCTCTGTGGCCATCTAGGTGAATAACTGGGCTCGGAAGCAACTTGGAGCCCCAAACCTATCCTTTTTCTTAAAAAACAACAACAACAACAACAAAAAAAGTTCTCGGTCAAAAGCGGCCACTGCAGGGAAGGCTTTGATTGGCCCGGTCCGCCCCCAGGCCAGCCAATCAGAAGCTTGTTGCTAAGGCGTGGCTTCCCCAAACCGAGTGGAGGCCGCGGGTGTGGCCGCTGTTGCTGAGCTAGGAAAGCAGATTTTGCTAGCGTGCCGGGTGGCTCCAAGTCCTAGCCAGCTGCTCCGTGGGTATGGAGGGACGTAGGTGGGCGGCTGAAGGAGGAGCCCTCAGCCCACATCCGGGAGGGAGGGCGCCAGACACCTGCCCGTCCCCCAGCGCCAGCACGCCCTCTCTCCCTTCTCCCGTCGCCCTCCCGTGCTGGGCAGGTCTGATTCCCTGCCGCCGGTGCGGGGATCGAGCCGGGCTGAAAGGCCCTGTCTTTGTCCCCCACCCCAAGACACACCAGGAAGAACACTGCCTCCGGCGGAAGGTGCAAATCACACACACCTCGCACATTTGTGGCAGACCAGCCTGAAATGAAGACAATCCTGGTTTGCGGTGTGTGCCCCAATAGTGACCAAGTGACCTGCGGGCAGATTCGGAGAGGCTAAAGAGAGCGCAAAGGACTCCAGGAAGCTGGAGACTTAAATGGCAAGCCTCCCAACGACTTAAGTTGGCCGTTTCTGTCTGCAAAATCCGGCGAACGGTAATGCCCAGACTGCCACAAAGCAAGGATCTGGACCAGAAGATGTAAGAGCCCAAGGACCTAGAGTTCTTGGCTCAGCCTGATGAAAGTAGAAGTAGAGGCTGCCCAAGCAGGAGAAAAGACCACAGTTCCAACCATAGCTCAATTACAAATGGGAGAAAGGGTAGAGGCAAATCTACACCCTTGCAAAACTTCCCTTTGGCCTCACACTCAATCCCCAAAGCCCCCGTTTCTCTTGCATTGTGTAGCCTATATAAGTCACCCCTGATGTGGCAGTGGTAACAAGAATAATATTTAAGGACTGGATCGGTGGCTCAGCAGTGAAGGCACTTGTCTGGCGCGCACTAGGACCGGTGCCCCAGCACCACATGAGCAACAAAGTGTGGGAGCAACGGAGACCAGATGAAAAACTAATAAAATCGATTCTGTCTCTCTCTCACACACACTGTCCCTCTTTCTTTAAAAAAAATAATATTTAATATTAGTTATTATGTGCTTGCTTTGGGCCAGCATGCTTTCTGGTGCCTCAGATATTTCAATCAGTCCCCTCAATACCACTAAGTGGGAACTACTTTTATCTTTTTGTAGTTGTTGGTTGTTGTTTGATACTGGGGGTTGAACCCAAGGGTGCTTTACCACTGAGCCACATCCTTAGCCCTTTTTATTTTTATTTTGAGGCATGGTCACACTAAATGTTTCTATTGAGGCAGGATCTCACTAGTACCTTGCTAAGTTGCTGAGGTTGGCCTTGAACTTGAGATCCTACTGCCTCAACTTTTCGAGTTGCTGGGATTACAGCTGTGCACCAGCACACACAGCTTATCCTCACTTAAAAGATAAAAAAGGGTGAGGCTTCGGGAAGTTAAACACCTTGCCAGCTGCCAGGGAGCTAATAAATGGCACAGCTGGAGTCTGACCTAAGTAGTAGTTTCTCTCTGGGCATCCCATCTGATCTTGCTCTTCAGGATATAGCCCTTCCTGCAGCAGCACTGTCAAGAAAAGGCTAGAATGGTTGCCTTTTGAAGTAGTCTATGCCCCCAAGAGTAGGAAGGACCTTCTTCTGTTCTGTCTTCTCAAGGGTTCCAACAGACTTTCTGTATGACCTGGCCACATAAAATTCAAACAGCCCTGGGATTGTAGCTCAGTGAGACAGCACTTGCCTCTAGCATGCAAAAGGCCTTGGGATCCATCCCCAGCACTGTGAAAATAAAATGAATGAAATGAAACCAGGTAAAATGGGGATTTTCATGTTAGGTGAATTTTATCACAATTTAAATAAATAAATAAAATTCTCCCACTCCTCTGTTTAGTCCTGGTTGCCTGAACCTGTCTGGAATATCCCTGCCACAAGGGAGATACAGTGGCGATCACCCAAACTTCACAGCTTGGTCTATTTCCAAAAATGGGTCTCATTTAGGGGAGCCACCAGCTTTGAAGTTGGGGAGCGGTGGGCAGGAACACAGGAAGGAGAGCTGGAGGACCTGCAGGTCTCAGGTATCAGATCACTTCTGGAGTGTAGTCTGTAGTTTGGCTTCTCTCCCCCGCACCCGCATCTCTCACACTGTGAGTCTTCGGCTCGGCCCCTCCCATCTTCCCCCCACCTGGACATCTCCTGGGGCACACCATCTGCCTGTCCTCCTCCTTCTCCAGGGACTTGGCTCCTTTTATTGAGACCTTTAAATAATTAAATGCCCCAAAGCCTCCCCCACGCTGATCCCCAGCCCCTGGCCTGGGGTGTTATTCAAAGCCCAGGAGTTGGGCTGGAGGGCTGCCAACCCCACCGCCTCTATTCAGCTCCTTTCTTTCCCGGCTCAGCTGCCGGGCGGCAGCAGCTAATGGGCCTTTTCTCTTGCTTTGGCCCCTCCGCCTGGCAGGCCTAGTTCGCAGGAAAAAAAGAGAGAAGGGGTAGGGGGCTCTGTAAGGCACTG
>PVKS010006655.1:0-77246 GCA_004027875.1 Aplodontia rufa
GGCTCCAGCCCCCTACCTCTACTTTAACAGTTGAAGCTGGAGTAAGTTACGGAACTACTCCTGAAGGGCAGTTTATTCCCCTGTGGAATAGGGATGGCCTCGGTGCTTAACATGAAGGTGTGAAGATTAAGTAGGTGCCCTGCACAGAAGCAGTGACCAAGCAGTGACTGTAGTTTCTTTTGCACTATTAGAAAGTCCGGTCAGCATCAGCATTGTTGAAATTGTGCCTCTTCTTGGCAGGCACATGAGAGGACCTAGAGGTTGGAGAGTGGAGCTGAGGAGTTTAGAGCCCTGCGCTCACACTGTGACCCCGTAGGGCTGCTGCATGCAGGTTCCAGGTCCTACCTCTTCCCCGCCCCCCATCATTCATCTCTCAAATGCTGCTTTGGATGGCAACGAGGTCTGGGAGGGGAAAATCAGTGTGTTGGTGTAAACTCATCCATAGCTTGTGAAAATGCTCCATGCACCTGGCCTGTTGATGACATGTTGGGGTCGTCTTTGAGTAGGGGGGGACAGCTTGTGTACCTCTGGTGGCATGGGACCCACACAAGGAATAAAATAGGATTGCCAGAAGCAGGCCACTGTTCCACATCGCAGTCCCTTCCCTAGGTGCAGCTTGTCCTTTACCTCGTGGTGGTGGCTGCCCTTCTACGGCTCATGTCTGGCTTTGCTCTATCTTTGCGCTCCAGGAATTGGTAGCTGTGCAGCTGTGAAAGTTGTTTAGCTTTTTATTTCCTGGCCAGCCACTGTGGATAATAGTATCCTTTCCATAGTTACTGAGATTAATAGAAACATGTAAAAATATGTAGCTTGGAGCCAGCTATACGTACATTTTGGCTCCTCCAAAAGTCGCTCCATTTCTGCTTGTTAAGGTCAAGAGAAAGTTCCATGCAATTTGTAGCTAGGTCCGTTTTCTCTGTTTTGCTTTATGAAGGTCTCAGGCTAGGTCAGTGTTTCTGAAGCTTTTGTTTAAAATAATTTCCTTGTGTTATTTACGCTCACTTTTTTCCTTCATAGCTTTTGATTCTAGTTTTGGTCCAGTTTTCCGAACTGTTAGGAAAGGAATGCAGCGCCTGAGGTAGCTCTAGTCCCTGCGATCCCACTCCCCAAGGGAACCTCGATTGGCATTTCCTCGTGTGTCCTTGCGAGGCATCATCTGTATGGCTCTTTGGAACTTCACTGGAAACTGCCTTGTGGTGTGAAAGTACAAATGTGGTATGGAAAGTTCTGTCAGGTCTGCCAGCTCCCTGTGTAGCTCTGTTCCTCCCTGAGGCCCTGCAGGGTCTGGAATGTTTGGGAGCCGCCTCACAGCTGGGTTGTGTCACCCAGAGCCTAATGTACTTGACACATCCAGCCCTAGCCATGCTGTCGTGGGTCATATGATTCACCCAGAGTTCTGCAGGGTGACTGCGGGGCTCAGACCTCCTAGCAGAGGGCTGGGTCTGAAACTGCCCTGAAAATCCTCATTCTGGAATTCCGGGGAGATGGTCTGGGTTGAGTTCCAGGGTGTGGTGCAGTCAGCCTTTGGGTCTGCTGTTGTGTTTGGCCTCTTGTCATCCACAACACGGGGTGGGGCTCGGCTAGATGAAGGTACACCAAACATGGCTCGGAAGATACAGCCTCAGCTTCCAGCCTAGCTGTTCACCAGCTGTGTGATCTTGGCCAAGGCTGCTTTGGTCCTTAGTTTCCCTTTTTGGAAAATGGAGCTGTCGTAAGAATGAAATAAAGTAATGCGTGTGAAAGTGCTAGACGGTCTGCCCAGTGCTTTTTGTTTGTCTTCTTGGATCATTCAAAGGACAGTGGCTTGTCCTTGGATCTGGTTCAGGTGGACTGAACTGTTTATGCTTTGGAGTAGGAGGGGCAGCTGTCTAGTGGTGTCTAGTGGTTTTCCTAGACTTTATTTCACTTCTTTGTGGCAGTCTTTCATCTCATGTTATTTTTTTTTTCTTTGACACTGACCACCAAACCCAGGGCTTCACATCTGCAAGGCCAGTGCTTTACTGCCGAGCCACATCCCAGCCCTTGTCCCGTCTGTTCTTGGATGCAGTCAGTAGGCCTAGGAACAGTGTTTAGAAGGAAGGGGGACAATGTTGTTTCTGTTCCCAGAATGTTCTCAAAAAGCCATTCTTAATGTTTTAGCTGGTCCCTTACGAGGCCCTGGGTTTTAGTAGGGGCATCCCTGAAAACCTAGCCTCACTCTGCTACTGATTCTGAGATTGGGGAAGTCGCTTTTTCTTTTCATCCTTTAATTCCCCGTCCACAAAGCCAGGAGTGGGATTGAAAGACCTTTTTGAATGGCAAGGAGATGGCAGCTATCTTACCTTTCCTCTACCTTGTTAAACCCTTCAGCTCACAGGGCAATTTCTGCTTCCCCTTTTAAATTTCTTAGGAAAATTATTTTTAAAAAGAGCAGGAGAGGGGCTTGCCTGGCATGCACGAGTACGTGAGTTCAAATCCCAGCACCATGTACACAACGAAGTCTCGGAGCAATGAAAGCCACATGAAAAACTAAATGAAAATTTTCTCTCGCTCTCTCCCTCACTATTCCTTTCTTTAAAAAAAAGAGTTAAAGAAGCTACACATCAATTGGAGATACCCTGTTGGCTTTGGAGATCTAAACGTGATGCACACCTAGTACACATGGCCAGGGTATTAAAGGTGGGAATCGGAGCACCCTGGCAGTAGTCCACTGACCTTGACATCTCTTGGTTTTTGTGTCACCCAGGGCTGGTTATCTTTGTTCAGGGCCTCTGGGTCTTACCCATTGTGGACTCTCGGGGAGCTGAGTACACCTGGGAGTGTGGAGGGTGTCATGTCAGCTAGTAGCTGGAGAGTAGAGGCCACACGTGCGGAAAGGGAGCTGAACTGTCTTCCAGCCCGAGGCGGTAATCCTGAGGACAGGGGAAGTGCCTCTGCCAGGCCCTGAAGACGTGCTTGCGTTGCTGTTTGTGGTTCTCAGCGCCCTGCTTCCCCCGGCTCTTCCTCGAGTGCTGCGTCTACGTGCTGTCCTGCGTGGACACTTCAGTCTGGCCTTTCCACGGCAAGACTGCATTGCTAGGTGACAAAATAATGGGGAGATGCTTGCACTTCTTTGGTGTTTTATACTAAAAGATAAGAAATCTTCACAGCTTGCTATCCAGGATGCTCATGAATGGCCCTGGCAAGGAGAGATAGTCACTGGCCTCTGGAACTTGTGCATCTAGTGGGTCCCTCAGGAGCCTTATCAGCTGGGCCATGAGTTAGAGATGGATGGAAAAGGTCCTATGTTCACCTGGGGATTTCCAGGAGTCACGGCTTCACATGGTGGAGGTTGTGAGCGGACCGTGGGTTTGTGTGCGGTTGGTTGCACAGCCTCGTGCGTGACCATTGGTTACAGGAGTCGTCTGTTGTAGGTCCTTTTAGTTGCAGCATAGGTGAGATTCTGTCCATCAGGATCTGATGCTAAATCCAGCCATTCTCCCTTGCATGCATTTTGTATCTGGTAGATCCATCCTCATTTAAATGCTGGGTGTGTCAGTGCCGCTTCAGGCTTGGAGGTGGGGTTATGGCCAGCAGGTTTAGACGGTGAAGAAAATACACTTGAGGACTGAGTTGAAGCAAGGTAGGTTTGGCCTTGTGTTTTCTGGTGTCTTGACCTTGGGAAGGTCTTATTTTCATCCTCTGCTATGACTTTGAATCCATCATTGATTTGACTTCATTGAGGAAATTGCGTAGCTGAGCATTTTTTGATGCTTAAAAATGAAGGAACCACAGAGTAGCCACCTGAAACACAGCCAAAAAATGGTGATTGCCATCTTTTTATTTAACAGTGAATTGCCCAGGCTGTTTGCCCGCCTTCCCTGTGGGGTCCTGAGTTTGTGCGTTCTTTCTGAACCCAAGGTGAGTTCATTGGCCATTCTGGGGCTCCTCTGTTGGTCAGCAATATGGATTTTGCAATCCAGTCCTTTGAAAGCTCCTTTTCCTTCTCTTCCTAAAAACATTTGTAGCAAGAAAACATTTTCCTGGGAAATTTAGGCTGAACAAATAGGACACGCACATGCATACACACATGCACATGTGCACACGCAATTTCCAGAAGCATCCTGAACTGAGAACACAGGCAGCACCTGCATTCGAACCAGTCTCTTGAGTTGGAAGTGTCGACACTGCTAGGTGCTTTCTGTTCCGTGCTTGGCTTGGCTGCCTCAGTGGGAGCTGGCCATCTCCTGAGGCAGTGGTCTCCTCCTGTGGCACCCAGGTCTCTTGGGACATCTCAGGGCCTCACAGCCATGTGGCCAACTGAGAGGCTCTGCAGGAGCTGGGTTGCTGGCCGGAGGTGAGGATCCCCACCAGTATCTGTTGAGTATCACAACCCACCTGTCCTTGGCTGGTGTAGAAGTCATTCTTAACCTGTGTCGCACTCAGTTTTTTTACCTGACGCCTGCCCATGTAACTATATCATCTTGGTCGCAGATTGAATTGGATATGCCCTCTTAACTTTTAGAGCAAGTGTGGTAAAGGAAGGAGCAGGACTTGGGGATTTTTACCTCGGGTCTTATGTATTAGGTGGCCAACAGCTGTCCTCTTGGTGCTGTTGTATTTCTTTCCACTGCTGTCCTGGTGGCATGGGTGCTGCTCCCTGCTGCCCTCCTGCCTTCCCTATCTGCCCTGTCTTCAGAGTTATCATGGAATCCCGTCCTTCAATTTTTGAATCATACTTAGTGTCCCCTATTGTTTCTCCAGCCATGGTCTGACTTGCTGAGCCTCATTACCCGTTGATGAGGATTTTAAGTTGCTGAACTGCTTTGGCCTTGGTACGCAGGGCCACTGTGACACTGAGTCCAGGAAGCATTTCCAAACTCGATTGAGGAAGGTAGACACATGCAGTGGCCTTGTGTCTGTTGGTGGTGACGTTAGTCGTAGGAAGAGCATTGCGCTGGGGGTCAGGCGACTTTGGCTTCTGGCCCTATATCTGAGTTTTCTATCTCATTCTCCCACTCTGAAACTTTCATATACTCATCCAGAGTGTTTAAATAATTCACATGGTGTATTCCATCTCCAAAAATCCATTACTCCACAAAATCATGCAATTCCGGCTTCTGTTAGCTTTTTGTGACCAATTAGGGTCTGATGTACGGAACAGATTGAAAAACAAGAGACTGAAATTGGAGCAGTAGAACACACCAGAAAGTGAGCAGCAGTGCCGAAGGGAGACGGTGCTTTCTGTTCTTCTGTGGTCTGGTGTGGACTGCCTGTGCTGGTGGAAGTTTCGCATTGTTCTCTCAGGGAAGCAACGTGCACTGTTACCTTTCCAGGGGGAGCGCAGGAACAGTGTGAGATTACAGTCCTGTGCCTTGAGGTGACTGACGGCGGCATCTTCAGCCCTGATCAGAGGGCCTCGCTGCTCAGAGAAGCAGAAGCGGGAGCCTTGTGGCTGAGCCTGAGGACGTAGGAGGTAAAAGGCTACACAGGTCCCTCCTGAATCTTAGTTATCCTGGCTGTGAATACTGTGGGCGGGCCCCAGTATAGGAGAAAGGTCTTGCTTTAGAGTTGAAGAGAGCAGCATGAGGTTAGTAGTTTGGAGCTGGGGGTGTTTCCTGTGTTTCACATCAGCTCTGTGACTTTGGGCATGTCACCCATTTCTGAGACTTCTCATCTTTCAAATGAGGTAGTAACACTAGGTAGGAAACCTTTAGGGCTTTTCCCAGAGCCAACATGCCATGAGGCTGTGATTTCCCACTTCCTTAGCAAGACTGCTAGAGAGAAGGGGCAGTGAGGGAAGAGGAGTTGAGACCAGCTGGGTTGGGCTGAAGCCTCATTCACAGCCTGAAATCTCAGAAGGCAGGGGTCAGCCTGATACTGGGGCAGCACTAAGTGCTGTAAAATTGAGCGTTGCTTTTTGTCAGTGCGCTAATTTTGGCATTACTTTGTGAAGGCACCAGTGCTCTGTGGCCCTCTGCTATGAGCAAACCTCCCAGAAAGATTCGAGGTTCCCGTTCTGCGTTCCCTACCTGAGCAGTAGAACTTTTGAGCTGGCTATCTGAACCTTCACAAGGAAAATGTCTCCATCCAGGGGTGTAAACTTTTTTTTTTTAAGCCAGCCTTCACCTTTCTGTTTCTTTGTTGTCTTCTGTAGGACCCCTGTGGACATTCATTGTCCCATAGCTGACCTTCAGGTTCAAATTTTGCACTTGAACCTTGCAGTGAGTCTTAGCTGGGAGCATCAACGTTTGTTTCTTCAGAGACTTATTTGCTTTTGCTTTCTTGATAATGACAGCACCAATCAAAACATTTGCATTCCTGCAGATACGTTTCAGCACATGTGTTAAGTTGCTTATTAGGATTATTTTGCGGTCTTGAGGGAATTTGAAAATTGTTTCCTTTTGTTCCATGGGGTAACTTTGGAATTGGCAAATTGCCTCAAGTTTAAAATGCATCTCTACTGAAGGATGCTACTCTCTCCAGTCCTGGAGAATGTTTTGATTTAGGCTTACGCCACTGACTTAAGTGAACAGGGTCAGTACAAGTGATTAACAGATTCAAAGGATTTTATTTGTGCATCTTTTCTTCTAACCAATAGTTCCAGTATTTTCTATCAGATGCTTAGACCAGGTGGCTAGTTGATCCATTTGAATTCCCTCCTCCTGCTGGTTACTAGTTGATGCAAACACGAGATTCATGGAACTTTACCAGTGGGCAGCAGGCATGGAAGAGTCATAGGGCTGCGGACTCCCATCGTATCACTGACACAGCAAACAGTTGATGTGTTTCCAGGGCACCGGTTTGGCAGTCTTTATCTTCTGAGCCCCTTACCGTACCCTTGGAAGTGACAGTTACTTATATCACTGAATCTGGGAACACAGAGGACTGTTGGTGGGATGGCGGAGCTGCTAGCAGCTCAGTGGACCCTGTCTACTCCAGGAAGAGTGTGGAGTTTCTCCATCTGTATCCATGCTGCAAGGTTCTAGGAATAATATTATCTCCAATCAGAGTGATAACAAAACATGCTAGCTATCTCTGAAATATGCTAATATGCAAGATCCCTTTTTACCTCATTTTTTTCCTATTTGAAAGTTACTCTTGCACCTTTATTTAAATGAGAAGATTTTAGAGAATGCAGGCCAGATTGTGAACTCCTGGGACACGCTTTGAGCCACCCATGACTGCGCATTCCTAGATTTGAGTTCAGAGCCGTTCCCAGCAGTGCGGCATGAACTGGTCATTGTAGCCAGCTTTGTATGGAACAGTTGTTTCAAATCCCAAATCCTGTAATGACATCATTTTCTTTATACCCAAAGTAAATGCTGTGCACATAGCTTTGTCTAGAATTTTGTGATAGTGTTTTTCTCCTAAAATCCTCCATAGCATAGGAGCCCTGCTTGGTGGACGGTTTCCCATAAAAGTTACTGTTTTTAATGTGTTCTTTTTTCTAGTAATCTTACATTTTTTTCCCCAGAGAAAGCAGTCCATCCTCTTTAAGGTGGAGCAGAGGTTGTGGTTGAAATTGCAAACAAATCAGTGTGTTCTATTTTGATTTTCCTAGCTCAGAGTATTTTCATGGAAGTGATTCAATCTCAGTGGTTTGGGTTCAAGGGTACAGAAAATAAGAGCTAAAAATGTTAGATAGGAGGAGGATCATATTTAGCCAAGATAAAGTATACTCTTAAGTTGTTTCCATTTAAGATCTTGAACTAAAAAAGAGGAAAAGTGTTAGATCCCCAGGGGTCATTAATAGTTAACACCATTATGGAAATTTTCACTTATATGGAAGACATAAGTGTATCTCAAATTATTTATGTGTAAATTAATTAGAATAGGGAAGAGATCAAATTGTGGAAAATTTCACCCTTTTACCCCTTTAGATTTCTTAGGGGCCCCAAGGGAGGAGAGGGGGTCTTCCTTCCGATATCTTCATATTTGAAGAATAATTGAGAACTTTTTTTTTCTTTTTCCCCTGGGGAAGATATAACTTGATGGTTATGGGTAATTTATGAGTTAGAGAGTAATAATGAAAGTCTCCCAACAGTTATGTTAAAATTTGGAATCCCATGAACCTCGCTCCTGGACATCTATCTTTTAGGGCCAGAGCTCTGGGCAGCAGGCAGAATCTTCAGTACAATTAAGATGCTGTTTGCTTAATCAGAGTATCTGTCTTAGTCCAGCTTGGCCATTTTCTGACAGTATTGCCCCTGGCAGAAAACCAGAGGGGGGGAAAAACAAAAGCTCTCCGGTCCTTTGTAGAATAGTTAAGTAATGCCTGTTTCCTGGGGTTCTGAGGGGCCGCTGAGGCAAAGCTTATTGCCAAGGGCTCAACACGGTGCCTGGAAGTAGTGGGTGCACAGTGAACGTGGGCTGTCCTCCCTGCAGGCAAGTGCCACAGTGACCACCAGTTCATCATGCCCTTTGTTATTTTCTGTAATCGCAGAGCTCAGATGAGCACCAATGGATAGAACTACAGCCTTCCTCTTTTAAACTTCTCCTTTATACTTCATGTTCTTTTTGGTGTCCTTGTGTCAAGAGTGCTAGAGGAGGATTGAAATTATATTTAAAAGCTATTAGAAAAGGAGAGAACCGGGGCTGGAGCAATGGCTCAGCGGTTACAGCACTTGCCTGTCATACACAAGGACACAGGTTTGAACCCTAGCACCATGTACACGACGACGTGTTGGAGCAATGAAAGCTGCATGAAAAACTAAATAAAATTTATTCTGTCTTTCTCTCACTGTCCCTCTCTCAAAAAGAGAGCTCCATGGGAAACAGTGTTCTCTGCAGTATCTTTCTAGGGAGCAGAAATCTTCCTAATACCTCTTATGTTGCTATATTTTGTGAAGGTGGGGGTAGGAGGAGAAAATAGAGAAACAATATGTCTCAGATTTTTTAGGTTTGGTGATTCTGATTCCTCATGCTGCAGTTTGTCTATCTGAGGTAGTAACTTTTTTTTAAATTAGATGAATATGGAGTTACAGTTGAGGGGGAAACATTGTCAACCAATCAAGAACAAATGTATAAATAGTTATCCAAGGCTAATGCCATGTCATGGATGCCCCACATGGGTTCCCCATGTTTGTTTCCCCCAGAGTTAAATGGAAATCTCGTGGAGGTCAGAGATCTCCTGAGATGACTCCCCTGTATTCCCACCCTCCAGTCTCCTAGATATTCTTCCTAAGCCTTCCCTCCACCCTGTCCCCCACCCTACGCCTCCAGGTATCATAGGCAATCATCCCCCTGTTGCGTTAAGAATCATACAATTTTAGGTTATTATTAGCTTAGCCATCTAACATACTGCTTCCTGATGTATTCTAGCTTCTGCAGATGAGAGAAACCATTAGGTAGTAACTTTTGATGATGAATCTCTGCACCCCTTCTAATGATTTCATTGTTTATCAGCTCTAGTAGAGACCCAGGTGTCTTTAGCAGTACATTGTGGGGGAAAAACACAAACTGAGTATCTCCTTATATAAGTTAAAATATTAGGAAAATGGGTTTCTGCTCAAGAAAAATCCATGCCTGGTTGTCTGCATGTCCTGGCAGAAGGGAACTTGTCAGGATGGCCCCTGGACCTTAGTGTGCCATGAGGCTTTCTTCAGTGTCCTGGTTTCCAGGTTACCTGCTATGTCTAATACCTTTGCGGAAAAGCTCTCCTTGACTGAGTACGAACAGAGCCTGAATATTAGAAAAACCAAATTTTGTGAGAGCCTAAAATCAAATCCAGATTACTCCAAAAGAAAGCACAGAAGCTTTCTCCACTTAAGTCCTGATGAGAGCATTTTTATGTCAAACTACTGCCTCTAAGTAGCTCTCACCCAGAGGGGCTTTAAAGTGCTGTGTGAACTTTGGAACGGTGGAGCCTTGGGTTGCTTGGGCTTGTGGGACTCATGCTGTGTATGGACTAGTCGTGGTTGTGGTCCATGCTGCTCTGCGTGGGCCAGATGCCAGCTTTTGAGGCCCTCAGTCAGCATCTTGAGTCTCGTGGATCTGCTGTAGAGCTCCACGCAGTGCTTCCTGCCTGGCGTGGTGGCTGTCGTGGAAGGGTGGTGGAGTCTTTAATCATTGGCCTTGGAAACAGCAGATGGACCCTCCATTGCTCTGTCTGTGACCAATGGGCAGGTGCTCCCTGCCGGCTGTTCACTACCTCATAATTGGTCTTGAATGTTCTGTTTAGAAAAACGGTAGGTTTTAATAATGACACAAAGGAAGGGGTCAGAGACCCCTTCTTCATGCATTTAAATTCGTTTTGTTACCCTCAGATGTGGAGTGAGGGCTTCTCTCCTGGGTGGTGTGGTTCAGTGTGGGATGCTCTTTCTATTCCTCTTTCTCAGACTTCCTGACGTTGGTTCATTCTTATTAGTGAATGAGAGTTGTTCTAAAACCTTAAAGAATTTTGTCCATCTTCAGCATAGTTGACCCACCCATATGTGACTGCTTGCAACCCACAATGTCCCCCACCCCCGCCAGCATCCTCCTCTTCCCCAGCTTGAACATTGCTTCTCTTCATTACCATGCGGCATCTGGAGATCTTTCTTCATGATGAGTAAGGGTGGTGGCTCCACCATAGGGATTTTAAAACTGTATCTGTTTGTGTGTCTTCGAGTAAGGAAGAGCTTCCAGTTCATCAACTGGCTGGAAGTAGAGCTACTTTGTCAGAAGCCGAAGTGGGGAGATGCTGGGCTGCCTCTCTGGCCTCCTGATATTCTGCTTGTGTCCTCACTGAGAACACATAAAATCTTTCTCCCTTCCTGTCCCTGCTGAGCATTGGTGCATGTAGTGAGCCCCAGCAGGTAGGACAGGTCTACCAAGCCAGCCACCTGGTGTGGCTACTTCCTAATTGCTGCAGGTAGGAGTTGTCACTGCTGACCACAAGTTTACCAGGGAGTTTTGATTTTAAACTTGATTTTTATAGAACTGACACCATGGGTCTTTGTTTTGCTTTCTGTCCTCTGTTTAGCTTCTTGTTTTAGTACTTTTTAAGTAGCACATGGTATTCTAATAACCATACAGGTCTGGAAGACTGTAGTAGAATTTCAGAGTTGGAAGGCACATTCCTCTCAGCCCCCTCCCCGTCCACGCGGACACACGGAGTTGTACAGATGGAAACACTGAGGCAAGGAAATGGAGAGAACTGTACAAGTCACATAGTCTATGGTTGTAAGATTTGTTTTTTCTATCAAAGGTAAACTTACACTACGACACACGTACGTTTGCCACACCTTAAGTTTCAAGCCATCTTAAGTCAGGGAACCGTGTGGCCAGAAAGAGCCATTTCTTTTTTTTTTAATTCCTTAATATTACACCTGTAGCCCTGTCCCATGCCTGCCTCAATCTTATATTAGCTAGTTGTGAAGCTTGTACCCCTGAGCTGCTCCAGTCAGAGTGAGGGGCAGCAGTGCGTCAGGTTAGGAATGAATCTCGGTGGGCCCTCCACCCTGCAGGCATGCTTGCTTGCCAGATCCACTTTGGGAGTGCACCCTGCTGCAGAAGTAAAGTTTCCTGTGCTCACCCACTTCTGACCATGTGTTTGACTTATTGCACACCTGGTACTTGTAACACGGTGGCGTTGGAATAAGATTTAAACTCTTCTTTATATATCCTGCTGTTCTGGAATGTCACCACCTGACCACTCTTCATTAATCTGCTGCAACACACTGGTACCTCGGACCAGAGGGGCCACAGCAGCAGAGCAGAGTGCATCGGTCTTTCTGGACGCACGTCAAGTCATGCTGCTGCCGCGTGCCGTTGTGTAAAGTGGACCTGCCTGCTCCATAGGGTTGTTGTGAAGATGAAATTCCTGCCTGCCTGTAGAAGTCGCAGAACAGCACCTGGAACACCAAAAGTGTTTAATACGTGTCAACGATCATTTAGGCCTGAATATTTTCAGTGGCAACAAGGGGAAATTAGAGCATTGTTGATCTCACTGACAGGTTTGTCGGCCTGGGCAGACTAACTAGGGTTCCTTTAAGGTGAGCAGAGTATGATTACCACCCCAGGCCATCTCTGGGAGGCCAGAGTGTTCATTACACGTGTTCTGAGCTATTTGGGTTTGGCCTCCCACCTCACCCGCTGGCCTGTTACTCAGAGTAATTGAGACTTAACTGCATAGAAGGACATGGTAGGACACTTTTAGATAGGCTAAAAAGTTCTCACTCAGCTCTTCTGGCTTATGCACTTAGGGGAAATCACATTCCTTTGAAATAGTGAGAGTAATTTTGCTCAAGACCCAGAGGACAAAGGGATTAGCATTCAGATCCTTAGAGGTGTAGAGAAATGGCTCCTTTCTACTAAGCACGAGCCAGTGTCTTGTTCCTCCATGTAAAAAGGTAGATTATTATGTGGCACCGCAGCATGTGGGAGGAGAGAGTTTTATGGAGTGATGGCACTGCTTTGTCTGTCTCTGTGAATGATGTGGGTGAGATAACCACGAAGTATTGCTAAGTAACTACCACATCTGTCAGTCTGGGGCCATTGGCTGTGTGGGAGGCAGGAAAGCACAGTGTGGAGCTGGTTGTGTCATCACTGTGTCATGGGGTGCTACCGCCAAGCTCAGGTCCTGGTTGGTGGGATGAGTAAGGCACTGGGGGATAAGCCCGTTCCTGTTCCAGCTCAGAGTGGAGTTGACCTGCAGTGGGTGACGGTGGCTCTGAGGGATGTGTTCCAGAGCCACTGGAGCCGCGGAGCCATCAGAGGAAGCAGTTGCTTTTCCCTGGGTGAGCAACCCTTGCTCCTGATTGCATTTGCAGAAATGTCTCTTCAAAGTAGGTCTGCTCTGTGCCTGGCCAGCACCCATCCCTCCTCTTCACTTGGCAGTAGCACAGACTCCACCTTTAAAGAGCCAGAGGAGAGAGGAGGAGCCAGTAGGTGGTGTTTCCATCCAGTGAAAAAAGCCAGGGAAACTAACCTTTTGACAGTGGCTTTTTCAAGAGGGAAACTTTGGCCCTACTATTTACGCTGGCTTTCCTCTTCCATGCCTAAGAAAGTGTTTTCTTTTAAAAATTATTGAAGCATTCGGTTAGATTGTATCTATGAATTCAGTGGAGAAATGTATTAGGAGTAGGGCGGTGTTTTTTTTGTCCAAGCTCTCACGAATTCACAGTGCCAGAAAGTGACAAACTAGTCCATCAGAGCACTTGTAAGTGGAACAGATACTCTCAAGTTAGGATCCTGGGGAGCTTCTGCAGTTCTGGTTAAGATGAGGAGCGGCAGCCTGGCTGTTTGGAAGAGAGCAGAGTAAAGGAAGTGGTGTTTTGAGCCTTGGTTCCCTTTCAAGGGCCTCTGCCATCTGCACTTCGTGTTGCTTTTGAGTTGTCTGCCTCTCCGTTAGTGTGATGAGCCCATTTCCTCGGGCTTTTCATTTGTAGAGCTTTCAGAGACTGCTTGAGATTACTGAGAAACAAGGCCTAGTTGCAAACTTTGTGAAACACAGTTCGCTGAAATGGGTTATTAGCCATTGAAGGTTTGCTTTTGTTGACCATTTTTTTCTTTTCATTGAACTTTGGGTTGCATGTACTTCATGTACTTAGATGGATCTGGGGAAACAATTTTAAGTACTGAATGCATATTTTGAATAATGATATATTTATTTGCTAAGCACCAAAAACGCTTTGAGAGCAGGAGATATAGAGAGGTCAGGCTCTTTCCTTTCAAGGAAACCCATGTTCTTTACTTGCCCAGTACAGGAATGCTGACTTTAGGTAACTGTTCATACTTTAGTTCCTTCATCACATCATGAAGCCATAGTTCTCCATGAAATCAAAATGAACACTCTTGGATTATTTGAAGATCATTGGAGAAATTGGAAGCCCTGCTCAGGGCTGCAAGGTGAATTCAGGTGTGAGCTATGTCAGAAAGGGTGGCATGATTTCACTGTGTTATTAACTAGTTAACCATATGATTCATTTGATAGATGAGATAACCTAAGACCATTCATAATTATGCTCTTTACTAGAGAGATTGGAGAGCGGTGTCTGTACATGACGGGTATTTAGAGCAGTCCTCTATCATTTCACTGCCAGTGATTCTCAGCTCCCCAGAAGCTGTCTGCCTGACAGGCAGCACGATGTCTCGAAGATAGAACCAGGTGTGGATCTGGTTGAGGTTAGTGTAAACCATCCTTATTCTTAAGCTAGGTGGAGAATTGCTTGAAGATCTCAAGGCTGAGCTTTTAGAGTTCAGTCTCTTGTTTGATTTACTAGGTGCATTTATGGTCTTTTCCCAGTTAGTGATAAAAGCATCGAGAACTAAATGGTTTGATGTGAAAACTTCCATGTAGTCCTGTTTATCTATGAGAAGGATACTGTTAGAACAGAGGAGGCGCATCATCCATTTTTTTTTTTTTTTAAGAGCCTGTTCTGATTTTTACTGAGCAGGCTTCTCTTGAGCTCTGTGTATGCATGCCAGGGTTTTACCTGGCTAATGTTTTGGATGACATTTACACGGGAGGATTTGAGCAGTTTGTGAGGATATGGTGTCATAGTATTGGCATGTGTCTGGAAGATGTGTTCTTTACAGTGCATCAATGTCTTAGTGGGCCCCTGGGCCAGTGAGTGGCCAAGAGCTTGTAAGATACTTTTAATATTTGATATCTTTTATCCTCTGGATCTTGGTTTTTGCATGAGACAAGCTGTCCATTGGTTTTCTTTAAATTTAGGAGTTATTGTACAATCATAAATGCATATAAAGTAACAATATGATATGCATGTGTTCTTAAACCAGAATAACCCCCACATCGCCCTCACCTCAGTCTCTTGATTCTTCGATATTTCGTTCTTACAAGCGATACAAATGCTTAGATTGTGAATTTTCCAGAATTAAATGACTGCATAAGTATTATTTGGATTCTTGGGGGGTAAACAGTTGTCTTGCTAAATCCTTCCCTTTTCTCCCTCCGTTTCTCCTCCCCCTGCTTGTCCCCTCCCCCTTCCTCCCTACATATCCATGGTTGCTTTAGATTATGTGTTGCTGTGCCTTTGCTGGGTCTAATACATAAGTTTGGATTTTTAAGATTATAGGTGCTTGTCTGTGCAACTACTGAGGTTCTGTTTCTGGTTTCTGAGCATAACTCCTGACCCCTGCCTTGTAGGTCTCTGTTCCAGTTGCTTTTCTTCCCTCTGGATGGTCTGGAGGTATAGTTAAAAGCATTGCTATCAGATCAAACCGGAAATGAAATGATTTGATTTGAACAAGATATGCACATGTATTTAATTGAAGCACTTAAGAACAAATTTAACTTCTAGAAGTGGAGTGTATATTCCTTGAAGACAATTTGAAAAGCACAAAGAAAGTACATTCATTAGCCCATCAAGAAATTAGTATTGTTACCATTTCAGCATACGCATTTTCAACCTTTGAGTGTGTGTTTGAAGGTACATGTTCAGAGATAAAATCTGTACGGTGCCAGTCTGGTATTCTATGGTACAAATGTATCAAGTTACATTAAGTGCTTCCCAAAGTATGATTCAGACACCATTTGTGGCATATGACATAATTGTAGGGAATATATGAATGGGTGTTTGATTTTAATAGTTATATATTTGTTCTCACGTATATTATAAAGCTACAACTAGCACATGAAACACATGATTTCATGGTTACAATTACTTTGAAAGACCTTTAAATGTTGGGAGTCTCCAGCTTCTCATTCATTAGGTGATTTCACTAGGTCTCCAGTATCCAGCATATCAGCAATCTGGTCAGCTCTTTCTCTAAAGCACATTATGGTCCCAGGCACCATGCTTTGTTACAATATCTATTCTACTGTGTCCTACTCCAGTCTTTGCTCAATTTTCATCTATTGGATTCCCATCTCACTTAGAGTAAAAGCCGGCTTTTACCATGACCTACAGGTCCCTACATGATCCTGACCCCTCCACACCCCGTGCTGCTGTGGCCTCATCCCCACTCCTCATGCTCACTCTGCTTCAGTTGCATGGCCTCTGTCCCTGGTTGAGCACACTAGGCAGGTCTCCATCTCAGTCTGGCCCTTGCTTTCCTGCCTTCCTGCAGGCAGTCTTCTGACCTGTTCTCCCAAGTCACACTTCTAAAGGTTCCTTTCTGGGGAGCACTTCTCTCTTGTCTAAAATTATAACTCTCCATCCAAAGCTTCCCCTTGCTTGCTTTATTTCTTATTCTTGGCCATATTGCTGTTCCTTTCTGTCATCTGTCCTCTAAAATGAAATCTGTCCTCTAAAATGAAAGCTCCATAGGGGCAGGAGTTTTGTCTGTTTTGGTTACTTACATCTGCAGCACTTAAAACAGTTCCCAGCAAGTAGGCACTCAGGGAACACTTGAAGAGCAGGTTAAGTAAAATCATAGGCTAACTTAAAGAATATTAAGTAAATCAACTCATGGGGTACGGGGCATGCCAGTCATGAAGGTGACGAATGATGTTGGAGAAACGTGGATAGGTAACCTTTAATTTTGTTTCCTTTGTGTTCTTATTATAAATAGCACTGCAATAAATGCCCTCAAGTAATTTTTTTGTGTAGTTCATTTGTGATTTTCCTTGAAGTGCTTAGAAGTGTAGTTGCTGCTGTATAAGCTAGAGTAAAACGAAGGATAAGGTGTGAGTTAGACAAGTTTGTTTACTTAGACACACCAAATCCGAAATAACACATAATTTGGGGGAACTATAGTTATGGAGAGCGGAACATGGTGGGGAGAGGAGACAAGGAGGGTTGTGAAGGAGGGAAAGGGGGAGTTATTCTGTATGGTGCATTTGACTCCCCTCAGAAGCCAATTAGTACTCAGGCAGGTATTTAAATCTTAAATTCAAAAATTAATATACATGTATACGGACATTTATAAATGTAATGGGGGAATTATATTGGAGAAACGCGCAGGGAGTGGGCAAATGGGGAGATAAGGATAGGGCTCAAGTTATGCGATCATTAAGTATGCACATGTGAATGAGAAGCAGTGCATCCCTTCAATATGTAAGAATATGCTGAACTAAAAGGAATAGTAATTATAAATAAAATACATTTTTCAAAGGAAAAAAGGATGGGGGATGGAGGATAGTGCTTGACGTGTTATCACTGATTGAGAGGCTGCGGAGCTGTCTTGATTAGCAGGAGCGGGGAGGGAAGTTGGATGAGCTGGAAGTGGTCAGAACTCTGCTTGTGCCTGGAGCATTTCAGCATTGCCTGGCTCTGAATGCATGTGTGGAAGGCAAGGCCTATCTTCTGCGTGCTGGAGTTTAGCAGAGTTTAAGGATATGGAGAGCAGTTTCCTACATGGATGAACCCTGTGCAACCTTGGGCAAGAAGAAAATAGAACCCTATACTTTCTGCTTTTTCTTCTCATCTCTTTGCTCTTCAGGGTTGCAGCAATTCATCTACTGAGTTTTTATAGCATCTGAAATGGCAGACTGGCTCTTAAAGTTCAGGAACTCCACCTATAATAAAGACCATATTTTAAAAGCTAGGGAGAAAGAGGGCAGTAGGAGAAAGAAACTAAGAGCGTGTACAGAAAGTATTTGGTGCTGTTTTCTGGGCAAAAGAAAGTTTGCTTTTGTGAGTCTAGCTGGTACAGTTAATATTTCCAGATGTGAATAAAAAATTATACATTTCCAAATTTTCTCAAGGTATAATAAACTTACCTTTTTCATACTTCTATTTTTTCTTTTTAACTTTAAACATAGCACGAGAGAGAAAAAATACATTTTATTTTTTCATCTGGATTTTCTTTCTCTGACACTTAGTAGTGAATGTGGTGCTGGGGTTCGAACTCAGGTCTTCACACATGCCTGGCCAGAGCATTAACCACTGAGCCACTGCTGCAGCCCCTCATACTTCTGTTTTCGTACTGTCATTAATTCTGTTATTACAAATTAGACTTTGAACTCAGAATTGGGTATGAATAGGAAGATCAAATATATTCTTGGTTATTTTCTGTGTCATTTATTCATAGTGTCTCTACATAAGACAATCTCTTTGATATGATTGAACTTGTAGATTTTAAAAACAAATACAAGGTGATAGAGCTGACTTAATGTGAAATTAAACAAGTTGAGACTGGAGGTACTGGAAGATGGGATTGACGATATGCCATATTTAAGCTTAGGGCAATTCTAGAGCTCTGCCAGTTTTGAATTCAGTCCTTTGACTTCATGGGTGAGGAAACTGGGATGTTCAGCCACTTGCTTGGGGTCATGCAGCTTTTTAGTTTGCGTTGCACTAATACTAATAGCTATACTTTTGTGTGGACTTGACTTGGTTACCACTCTTACCCCATTTTACAGAAGAGGAAATGGAGACATAGAAAAGTGAATAAATTTGCCCAGTGCACACAGCTAGCAAATAGCGGAGCCAGACTCTGAACAACAGCGGTCTGGTTCCCCAGTGCTTGCTTTTGATGGACTACATTGTTTGGCCTGCATGCAGTTCTCCCGATTAGCGGTCCAGTATCTCTGCTGCTTACCATGTGGCCACCTGGAACTGTTCCAGCATAGCTCCTTCCGCAGTCAGGGGCTCCTGTAGGTGTTTTCTGTACCAGAAAATGGTATTAGCTTTTCCCAAAAAGATAATCCTGTGTCCTCGGAGATGGTTTAGGTCGAAGAAGTCTGATGTGTGATCAAGGAGCCCTTAAACAGGAAACAGATGCCTGCAGGCTGTGGGAACAGTGTCCCTAACAGCCACACCAGCTGAAGGGGCAGTTTGGTCATGTACAGTCTTCTTACGTCCTTTCTCAACAGTTTTTCTTCTTCCTCATTTTTTTAAAATAAGGTAGCCCAAAAGTCAGCAAATGAAAGTGGTCGATGATAGACTAGCCAAAGCGTACTGATACTTACTCAATATGTTTTTCTGCTTTGGGTGGCAGAAGATAATTTCTACTGTTACTCTTTTAACTAGTTTGGACTATACATCTGTTTTGTGTCTTCCTGGGAAATAGCTAAAAGATGCCCAGGGACTTTGATGTATAAAACTTGATGTAAGGCAGGGCTTACCCACAGTGGGGCTGCTTTGACTGTGGTCCATTCATCCTTCATAGTGGGAACACCCAGCACAACTTGAACACATTCCAACAGTGGCACTTTTCAAACCCAGAGGCCATGATGTCCATGCAGCGTGAAAATCCCTGGGATTTGGAGGACTTTCAGGCAGAAGAAAGTTACTAAGATTTGGTATCTCTAGAATGTTCTGGATAAATTCAGCGAAATGATAGCCTTTTTAAAGAATTGGCTTACAAAATTGTAATAAAAATTTTGTTTTAAACTTTGGAATATCCTTTAATTCATCTCGTTACATATTTTATTTCAGTGCTGAATTAAGCAGAGAGGGACAGTTTTTTTTTTAATTTAGTTTCTCATGTGGCTTTTGTTGCTTCGAGACTTCTTGCATACATGGTGCTGGGGTTTGAACCTGTGTAGTCGCGCATGCCGGCCAAGCGCCATAATGCCAAGCCACCACTCCAGCCCCGGTATTTCTCATTTCTAATACATACCATAAAGCCTTCAATGGAAAACCTATAAGACTAGACTGCTGCAGAGTGGCACATGTGTGTAATCCTAGTTACTTGGAAGACTGGCAGGAGGGTGGCAAATTTGAGGCCAACCTACAACTTAGCAAGACATTGTCTCGCAAATAAAAAGGATTGGAGATGCATCTCAGTGGTAGAGCATCCCTGGGATCAATCTCCAGTCCTGCCAAAAAAAAAAAAACACAAGCCTACATTTTTTTAAAAAAGGAATTTTTGCCTTCCATAGTTGGTGTAAGAAAACTTAGGTGGCTAGGGTATGAGATTTCCTCTAGCAAATCTGTGAAGAAGAAATTACCATCATCCAAGGAGTCGGAGGAGTTGTCTATGGTTCTGCTGCCTGCAACTTTTAATTACGCATTTCAAGGAATATCTTACTAGCCTCTGAGTCTTTTATTGTAAAATAAGTATGAACCTTACAAGGAGTTTATGAAACCCAAGTAGTTCAAGTATGTGAAATATCAGGGTATATTTCTTAAAGTTGACCATATTATCTGCTGCCTTCCTGAAACAATCACTTGTATTTATTTTGGTTCAAAGCTGGCTGGCCTGATCCACCCAGTTGTCCAAGTCCGAGGTCTGACGTCCACCTCCGTTCTGCCTTGCCCTCAGTATCCCACATAGAATCGGTTTTACTACTTTCTCACTGTTTTGCTCTGTGTTCATACCTTGCATCCCTTTCTTCTTCCTCCTGGGCGTGGCGATGGTCTTTTGGGTGCACCTGTATTTTCGGCCTCACTGCTTAACTTTTATAGCACTTTCTTGACACTGTTTTAAGCACTTTATGAATTCTGACTCATTTAGTCTAGACCTTCTCCAGAATGTCATTTAGGCATCTCTCCAGGCCTGATCGTTTTTCTTTACCACTTAGGGTCTTCCCCCGGTTCTGTTTCCTAAGCACCCCACACCCGCCTCTTGCTGCCCTCTCTCCATCCTGTAATCTAGTGATGCTGGCTTGTTGCAGTGCTTTGAACAAACCTTGTGGTCGCAGTTTTATGCCTCTGCTACTAGCATGCACCGTTCCCTGTGCTGGGAGAACCTTCCCACAGCTCCGTCCGCCTGGTAGATGGCACCTTTAGGTTCAGGGTTGTGGAGGTGTAACCTCCTTCAAAGCAGTAGCTGCTCCGGTGTTTCTGTGTTGCTCGTGTTCTGTGAACCGTTTATCTTGGCTGACTAGAATATGAAATCCTTGACGTTGGGAGCTGTATGCTGCACTCTCCGTATTGTGCCTGGCATGAGGTGTGGATGCCCAGCTGCTGATGTCAGCGCTTAAGCAGCTCTGTCTTCCTCTTAAGCCTCTGCTCTTAACTGTGATGTTAACATTGTATGAAACGATGGAAAACACATCATACTATTCATATCCCTTTGGTGTGAACCGATTGATATTTATTACAGCACCTAAGGCCTAGAACTTACAGTACGTTTGGCTCTGGCTGTAGAAACATTTGTCTCTTTGAGTATGAAATAGAAGTTGATCCTGGGTGTATATAGCTGGGGAAGAGATTGGATTTTCACAGCTGCATTATCAGTCCTTCAAGATCTTCGATCAGGTAAAGCAGTAATGGTCAAAGTGTGATTTGTAATTCCTCATTTTAAATCATTTAAAATATTGAAACCCTCTGAATTTTTTTAACCAATGAAGCGGATTTACTTTCCCTCAGTATTTGTTATTTATCCTCTAATAAAATGATTGTCAGGGCAAGGATGCTTGTAGCCAGGAGATACTGAACTTTCAGTCATACCGTCTATATTTGTGATCTGAAAAGACTTTTTTCCAGAATCCGTGAGCCTCGACTGTGCTTAAGGGTGGTGCCCAGTGGTGGGCATTTTTTTTTTAAAGAGAGAGGGACAGAGAGAATCAATTTTATTCAGCTTTTCATGTGGCTTTCGTTGCTGTGATGCTTTATTGTGTATATGGTTCTGGGGATTGAACCTGGATCCTTGCGCATGCCAGGCGAGCACTCTGCCACTGAGCCGCCACCTCCAGCCAGTTCCTACATTTTTAAATGAGTTTCCCAGGGACACTGAAATTTGAGAGCAATAGTGTCCATTGCACTGAGAGGCAACAGCAGCCCCTTAACCTGTGCAGAAGTTTTCTAAATTTGGTAGAGCCTGGGATGCTTCTTGAGATATAACTAACCCATTGGTTCTTTAGGTCTGAGGTGGGGCTGGGAAATTTACCTTTATACCTCTTTCCTAAGTAATTCTACTGCAGGTCTGTCGTATGCTGCACTGGGATACAACAGTATGGCAGTGTAGTGGGGGTCCCAGCTTGCTTTTCTGTAGGTGTTCACAGATGTTCTTGGCATGAAAGGGTTTGTGGTCAAGCAAGATCAAGGATTGGCAGAGTTAAAAGGCTGGGGTGTGTGTGTGTGTATTTGTATTTGTGTGTTTAACTGTTCTGATGTTCAGAGCCTGGAATATCCTAGGGTTCTGGGGGGGATATGAAAAGAGTGACTTTTGCTCTCTTGTGAGTTCAGATTCAGCTAGGAGCGAGATGTTGGCACATGGGGTTGACGTGTTGGATGTTATTAATGCCCTTAATCAGGGGTTTAGTTTGTCTGATACTGTGTCTATATTGCAATTGGGTATTGAACAAAGCCCTCTTGATCTCCACGTTTTTATTAATTGCTGTCCCCAAACATTAGAAATTTCTTGGTAGCCTTTACTGCAGAAAGTATGCATTTTAAGAACTGATAGATGGCCTTTGAATTTAGGGGAGTTGTCAGGGACATTTTCTTCTATTTATATTCTACAAAATCAAGAATTTTGGGAAGCAGAAGCCATTGGCATCTTAAATATTTTAGGATTATTTTTGAGTAGCTACTTTCTAATCTTTATAGTAATCCTTTAAAGCAAATATCCTCTTTATTTACAGATGAGGAAACTAAGGCTGAGAGGTCTGTTAAAGCCTCCAAATCCATATTTTTTTCTGTTAGTCATTTTGCCTTCCTTCCAGTTTTGTTGGAGGTCTGTTTTAGGACTGTGGATCGCTTGCTGTGGAAATGTAGGTACGGTTCAAGTCCAGCTTGAATCTAGGTAGCTCTGTCTTTGGGGAAGTTAACCCCTCCAAGTCTCACAGTTGTCCTCCAGTGAGTTTATAGTACTTTCCAGGTCTTCCCAGAGCACTGGGCATTTGTGAAGTCAGGTAAGGTTGCGTCTTAGTATAACTGACTGCCTGTAGGTATAAGTGGGGAAAGCAGAGAGGGGTGTCCTCATTTGAAATAACGAGCAAGTCCTAAGTGGTATCAACGGGGCTGGCTTCTGGAAGTATTTTGGTTGCTATGAAGTGACTAGCATGTGACAACACTGTGACAAGGTGCCAAAACGTCATCTCTGGGTGGCTTGGAGCTGGTGACATTGCATTGTCACCAGTTGGCGAAATTTAGGATCTTCTGTGCTTGTCTGGTCCCCTGCAGAACAGGACTCCTGACACCTCTGGTGGACGGGAGGGAGGGAGGATCACACTTTTGCTGTCATTGACACTTGCCTTCCTTTAAGTGGTTGGGTAAAGCTCTTCTGGTGGGACCAGTGGGAAATGATTTGAGGGGTCTGAAGGTTTTATTAGCCTCCTCCTGATGATAGGAATTCACAGTGTGAAACCGGACTGTCTCAGCAGTTTGCTGTACAGCTAAGAAGACAACATTCAAAATGAATTTTAAAAATGCTGCCACAGTGAATTCTGTTTTCTACCGACTCCAAAGGAAGGAGCATATCCTCCAAGTGGAAGTCCTGGACTGGTAGGTGCCTTGCGGTTTCTTGGCTGTTTTTCCAGCTATAGGTATGATGGTCAGTGTTTTTTGTATTTTTTTTTTTTTTTGCCTTCCCTTCTCCCTCTCTTACCCCTTTCTGTCACCAGAGTTATATTACTTATCATATACCTCATAAATAAAATCACAATCTAAAGCTTAAATCAAAACTTGGCAGAGCTGTTTGCCTAGATTTCTCACTTTCAGGTAAGCGTGTGGGCTGGAGAGGAGTTGGGAAGTGCCAGGAGGAGGATAGCTAAGCGAATATTCTTGTGCTGCAAACTTTAAAATATAGGGACTTGGTCATCTAGTGTGGGTTTTTTTTTTTTTTTTTTTTTTTGATGAAGCATGAGATATGTATGGGGTTAATATACTAATGAGGTCAGTATGTTGTGCTTCTGTGATGAATTTCATTCTGCAGTGTCCGAGTGTTCTCTGAAAGTCACAAGATATGAGTGCAGCTGTTTTCTAGGTCCAACTCTGATACACAGCTTCTTGCGGCAGATAGGGAATTGCTAAATGGTTCACGCCAACACCATGTGGCAAGTAGGTCAAGAACAGAGATTGTCACTAGGGAGAACTGGTGCAGGAGAGTGTCTGACATGGGGCGTCACACCAGGTCACCGTAGCTCGCCATTTTAGCAGCTATTGGACAATGAATGGTTGGTCCTGCGAGTTAGGGTAGTGCCCTTAAGGGTGATCATCCAACTGGGGTGGGTAAGAGGTCTTGGAGCGCACTCCAGAGGGCGGGCTGGTTTGATGAAGAAACTGTACAGGTTTATTCTGCTCCCAGGTGAAGCCCTGCTGTTGCCCTTTGAGGACCTGGCGTGAGAGAGAGGACGGATTCTGTGTAGGGTTCTGCACGTGACTTCCTTTTGAATAGACATGCGTGACCAGATCTTCTCCCTCTGTGGGCTTTTCTCAAGTCTCAAGGTCACTCTGTCTGGGCTGTTGGATTCATTTCACCTCTGACCTTCCTGTGGCTCCTCCTGAGCAGGTCTCCATGATACAAAAGCATCGTGTTGAGTGAGTCTCATAGCTTAGCAGAGACTTGAGTGTGTTGCACGCAAAGCAGAGTGAAGTGGACAGAGACAGAATCCAGACCACAGACAGCCCCGCCCCCAGGTGTTATGAGGGCCAACAAAGGCGCGCTCCCTTGCTCTGAAGGACGGGCCTTCGGTCTGATGTCTGCTGCAGAGCGCTGGTGTGGGTCATAACTGCAGCAGGGGCTTAGACGTTGCAGACAACTCTGGATTACTTGGCTTTAGTATTTTTCTTATAGTGTGGAGGTTATTTGTCCTCCAGAAAACTTTCTTCTGTTGTGGTTTCCTCTCTTTAAAATATGACGTTCAAAGTGACTAGATTGCAGTTGAAAAACCAAAATAATTTGAAGCCATGGGTAGAGATTCTCAGATTCTCTGGACTGAGTTTTATTTTGGGGTTTGGGGGGTACAGGAAAAGACAGGCCAAAAGGTTAGACTTAAGGTACCAAGGCTCCTTAATGTGATCTGCAGCAGTGTTTCAATTAGCTGGAGAAATGTTCATTTTTCACAGAAACTGTTCCCAGAGTGAGAAAAGCAATAATCATTTTTGTCTGGAGAACTTCAAGTTTTCATTTGATTTTTTTATTACATGTTGATTATACTGATTTTTTAACTCATACACTCTGGATTTCCTCAATTTTCTCTGATATGGAATAGTTACCAATGATATTAAAGGGGTAGTGTCTAGGAACTTGGCATAATTGGGTTTATTTTTGAAAATGGAGAAGTGAAATTTTAATTACCTCAAATATATTCTTGGTATACTAAGGACAGTAGTAATGCTTTTAAAATATTCCCATTTAGCTACACTGAAAATAGAATTTTAAAAGGCATTGATGAGTTTCTGTGATGTTTTGAAATGTTCATAGGAGTTGTCCCCATAAACCTCTAGATATACACATAAAAACCAGAATTTCAAAATAGCTTCTGCTGGCCAAACAGAACAGAAAGCAAAGAACTCTGTGCTGTCCTTGTTTGAGTATCAGACTCTACATGAATAAAGAAACAGAATACAGTCTTGTTAGAAAGTAGTCATAAAATTTTAAGGCAGCTGTATGTTAGTACAAGTGAATTGGCAGATCATTTTCTAAATCTGAGATGCTGCTGTCTGGTTGATAAATCAGTAGTTTAAGTACCACCAGGAAATGATATGCCACCAATTAACTATTATGCAGTGCTGTTTTAAGACTTACAATGTCCAATACCAATTCTTACAGATTTTTACGTAAAACTAAGACTTCAATAAACTAAGAATTCAATACCAACTCACAATCCTTTTGGAGAGATTGAATTAAATTACATGTATTAAATCAAGATTAACCCAGTAGGATTTTTCTTGCACCTAGGTAATGAACATCCCATGGCTACCTGGCTGCCAGAGTTTACGCTGCTCACTGCATGAGATACTGTCCTAATTTCAGAGGCTTTGAAATAGGGAAGAAGAAATATGTCTAGGCATTAATGAAGCATGTATTTGTATACTTTTGCTAAAAGCGTAACCAGTTTTGCAGATTCTGTGATGTCCAGTGGAGGAAATGGAGTTGAGGGGACTTCTGAGTTCAGTGGTGTCTCCGGCTCTCTTGGAGGCACCTCCCATTGTAGGTAGCTCATGGTCTGGTTTTGAGGAGTAACTTTTGGGGTGCAAGAGGATTTGCACTGCCTCTGACACTGTCCCTGTCTTCACCAGTTTTCTGCTCAACCACTGAGCCCACATCCCAAGCCATTTTTTTTTTTTTTATTTTGAGACAGGATCTCACCAAGTTGCTAAGGCTGGCTTTGAACTTGTGACCCTCCTGCTTCAGCCTCCGGAGTAACTGGCATTACAGGCGTGTGCCACTGCACCCAGCTAGTGTTCTGGACTGTTAGACGTTCTTTCCCCTGACCAGACTCTGTCCTAAATTTTTAGTTTTCTGAAAAAATTTTCCAAGGAATTTGTTGAAACTGGACTGATCTTTGGGAAGACTTTGTTACCAGGTGTTTACCTTGTCATCATCTCTGCTCTGGATGGTGGTACAGTGGACAAAAAGGGTTGGAGTTGGGAATCCTATTCTGGGTGCCAGTTGCTTTCCTGTGAGACTGAGCCGTTAGGTGCTCTATGCCCAGAAATTGTATAGTTTGCTTTATTAAAGCCACAAAGCCTATACGTAGGTGATTGTCCTAATTACTACGTCATTTCCCTGGACTGTCTCAAGGGTTCTAAGAAGTTGAGTTCTGTTTGTTCAGATGTGAGCCCTGGAAGGCTTTTGCTCAAACGCTTATTGAAGGAATGTATTTCTGTAATTCATCTATCCGGGGGGATGGCCTTTTTAAAACTCAAATGAAATTAGGCTAGGAAGTTCTGACTGTCATTAATAAGAGATGGAAACGTGTAAAGGACTTAGCATGTGGTAGAAAGCCAGAATATGAGCTATCCCTTCTTTCCTTCTGATTTTGAAGGCCTACTAACCTTAATTCTCAGCTTATTTGCAAAGCCAAGCCTCCTGTTTTGTGTCCAGTAACTGAATCTCTTCCAGCTCATGTCACTAAATTTTTTCTACCTCCCAAATCACTTGATTTTAATTTTTAGGTACCAGATTGCTTTAAAACAAAGTTAGTTAGCAGTGAACAAATCCAAGAACTGAAGTCTCTCTCCCCTCCCTTTGCTGGTGGTTTGATTTTAATAGGTGGTAGTGAAAAATCGGTGATACGTTGCTCCCTAAAGTTTGATAACTACTTTAAAATACAGTAATGGAGATAGGAAGAAATTGGTTTAAAAGTAGCGGCTAGGTACATTCAAGATGCACCTAGAAATCTTCAGTGGTATGTTCCCTCCACCCCCCCTTTTTTTGTGGTACTGGGGATAGTACCCAGTATTTAAAAAATACTTAATCTTTATTCAGTCATCTGCTTTTAGTTTTCTAAATTTAAATATTTAAAATCAAAGGTCCCTTTAACTCTGTCCCCTCGTTCTGTGTATGTTACTGTTGCCTGTTTGTCACATTTGTTCCCCTCCACCCATTATACAATATTAAGGAGAGGTTGCCTTTAAAAAAAAAAAAATGTAGAATCAGAAAAAAGTCTAAGGACAGTGCAGTGACCTCCTTGGCAAGTGGCTCCCTGTGCTGGAAAGCGTCTGGATTCCATAATGAGGAAAACACTAATAAAAAACTCAGCCGAAATGTTGATGTTTTTATGTAGGCTCACGAGAGGAAGCCGGTGTCTTCCTCTGAAGTTGGTGTGTGGAACTGAGCAAGCAGCCATTGAACTTTTCAATTTATTGCGAATCGATTTTGGACACACAAAATCTGAGTGTTTAAGAGCTGTCCGTTGTCCTGGCCCTGTGATAGAAATGTGATTAGTGGATTTAGCCTTAGAATAGTCAGACTGGGCCTCTGGGGATGGTGCCCAGATCCTTCTGTGCGTGGTGGATCCTGGGCCCTTAGATGCACAAGAGGGTTAGGGAAGAGTTGTGCGGAAGTGGAGGAGGGACTGAAAACAGCCCAGGAACACTGGCAGGTAAGGTGTGCCTACGATATTTCTTTTGTAAATGCTGCCTTCTCTGACCCTGGCTGTTGGAGCACTGGCAGTTGATTTTGGGGGCTTCTGAGTGACTTCTTCAGGATTTTAAGTGAATTCAGGTCCTGTGCCCTTCAACTCCATTTCTTCCCCTTGCTCACTCTAGCAGGTGAGGTTTCCCTGCTGTCCCTTGAACTTGCCAGTCAGTCCTGCTCAGATCTTTTTCTTGAAATATTCTGAAGCTATCTTGCAAGACTGTCTTATTTTCTTCAGTTTTCTCTTCAAATGGAACCTTCCCCATGCCTTAAATAAAACAGCCACTCCCCGCCACCTCCCCACTTCCTTCCCTAGCTGCATCTGCCTTCAAGGCAGGCATTTACCACTGTCACTGAAGGTGAGTGCCAGGAAAGCGCGGACTTTTGTCTGTTGGTGCTTTAACATGTACCTAAAATGATGTGATTCAAATATAGTTGTCTCTTATCTGTGGGGGGGACTGGTTCAAGGACCCCCCATGGATACCAAAATCTGAGGATGGTTAGGTCCCTAATATCAAATGGTGTAACACTTGCATATAAACCGTGTGTAACCTCCCTTATACTCTAAATCATCTGTAGTTTACTTATGATATCTAATGCAGTGTAAATGCTGAGTTGTTATACTGCATTGCTTAGGAAATAGGGGAGAGAAAAATTCCATGTGTATTCAGAGCAGATGTAATTATTTTCTCCCAGAGTATTTTCCTTTCGTTAGGGATCTGAGGTGTGGAAAATAAGCTTATTTGTGATCTCTCTTTAATGTAGGCTTCCAAGAATTTCTTGATTTCTGCTATTTCTTCTTGGATCCATTCTTCATTTAAACAGGGTTTATTTAATCTCCATGTATAAATGTAACTTTTGCTGTTAATTGCTAGACTCATGATTTCATGGTCTGATAGGACACACGGGATAATTTCTACTTTGTTTGACATAGTCTGACATATTGGAGGGAATTGTTACATATTTATGCATACATAGATATTGATAAGGTAAATTAAGTCCCATCCTAGACTGTGATCTCTCCCCCTCTACTTTTATATATTTGCTGAGATTTCCTTTGTGAACTAGAATATGATCTAGTTTTTGGAGAAGGATCCATGTGCTGCTGAGAAGGTGAACTCGGTGAATTTGGGGTGAAATACTCTATAGATGTCTGTTAAGGCCATTTGATTTATGGAGTTGTTTAGGCTCGAAATCTCTGTATTCATTTGGTTTGACGATCTGTCTACTGGTGATAGAGGAGTGTTAGTCTCCCAGTATTATCACGTTGGTGTCCATAAGTGGTTTTATGTCATGGAGTATTTTTTCCATATGCTTGGGAGCGTTGGTTTTTGGGGCATGGAGATTTACTGTCATTCTGTCTTCCTGATGTACTGTTCCCTTTACTAGGATGTAATGGCCTTCTTTGTCTCTTCTGATTAGTTTATGGTTGAAATCTACTTTGCTGGATATAAGGATTGCTTTCTTGGGCCATACGCCTGATGGGGTCTTTTCACTCTTTGGTTGATGGGACCTGTGGGTGCTGAACCTGTTGATAGGGGATACTCATGGAGAGGTTAAAGGGAGGAGGTCCTTTTTATTGATTTATTGTCCTTTCTTAAAGGTACAACTCCACAAGGGCAGGGTTGCATTCTTAGCTCTAAAAAACACAATTATTTAATAAATAATTGGGCAGAGAATTTGTATAGATTTGGTTGTGTACACTTAATTATGCAATCATATTATCACATTTAATCATATGATTGTATATAGGAATATGCCTACTTTTTAAGGTACAGACATTATAACCCATTACAGAGAACAGAAAGGCCGCAGAGCATATTGGTTAAGAGCTAGAACTCTGCAACTGCCCAGCGCGTGCTCCAGTTCCAACTTTACCACTTGCTAGCGCTGTGACCTTGGTGAAGTTACTTGACCTCTCTGCTTCAGTTTTGTCCTTCGTAAAATTGGAATGATAGTACCTGTCATAGGCCAGGGAGGCTGAGTTAATGTGCAGTGTTTATAATGGTGTAGGAAGCACAGTAAACATTCTTAAAATGTTTATAATATGTATCAACACAAAACGATCATTGATATTCTTGCAAACTTGGTGATAAAGGCAATAGAGTGGAAAAAATGTCCTGTTGTTTCCACAGCCCCAGAAGAGAATGACCCTTTTGATCTCTCTAGATAAGTTGGAATGTTTTAAAGAGATGAAAGCCGGAAGGGACAGAGATAGGAATTTATTTTCTAATGGGATGATCTTAGTGCTTGCCCTCTAACCAGAATACTTATTCTTTGAATTTGCACGCAAGGGCTGGGGTTGTAGCTCAGTAGTAGAGTATTTGCCCAGCCTGCACAAGATCCTAGGTTCCACCTCCCCCCCCAGTGTCTGTCTGTCTGTCTCTCACACAGACACTCACACACACGCATGCACACTCACACACCCTACACATTTCTAAGTAAATTTCAGTGGTTATGATTAGTAGCACTTAGGGGAAACGCAATATTAAGATCTGTCGTCAGGCTGTTCTGATGAAAACCATGTGGAGGGTGCAGAAGGGCGCGTTATCTGCAAGGTGAGGCTGCAGCTGTGGAGCGGAGATATCAGCCAGGGAGGGACGCTGCAGAATGAAGTGCAGCGCAGCCTGTTGACAACCGTAAGGAAGGGAATCTAGGCACGGCAAGGGGGACAGGAAGTGCTAACAGAAATGCTCCAGACTGGCCATTCTGTAGCCACGGAAAATATTTGTAAAGCCTCTTGTGTCCAGGAGATGGAAGAATTAGACAAGAAAAGGGCAGGAGCAACAGAACAGCAGCACTTACCTAGCATTCTCTGGCCGGATCTGGCCATTTCGTACCTCAACCAGAGGCGGATATGTGGTGGAATAGACTTGCATCAACAAGTGTACATTCGAGTGTTTATAATGCTTAATATAGGATACCAAAGTTTAGTAAACTGCTTGGTAGTTGTTTATCCCTAATGGTTTATATTTCCCAAAAATTACATTTAAAAATTAAGTTCTAAGTTGAGACTTATAGCAGGGGTTGATAGTACATTTAAAAACTTCATCATAAAAAATTTAATGTGAGTTCGGATACATCTATCACCTCAGCCGCCTCTTGAAGGGTAGAGGGCTGTCCTGACTGGCTTTGGGTGCAGCTTTTACCTGTGCCAAACAGGAAACCGGGTGGATTCCTGTAGGTACACCAACTCTTCTGTATGAATGCTGTTTAACAAACTGTTTGCAAAGGTAAAATTGTGGTTATTCATGTGAGGATTGCCATGGCTGATATCTTGTGCCGAAGTTCTCAGATTCCTTCACTGACGAGGGGATGGGGACCCCCTTCTGTCCAGCCTTTTCCTACCTTGTGCTGCCCAGCTTCTTCTGCAGATGTGAACAGAAGAAACATCCAGTAGTATCGTAGGCGCATGCTAGGAAAATTAGTCAAACTGCAAATGACTCAGGCATCCCTTCTTGCTAGTGGAATTGGGATTCACTGATCCCACTTTGTACAAAGAGACTTCTGTGCAGATAATGAATCTTTCTGCATCCTTTTTTTTTCTCTCCCTTAGTTATCACCTGGATATCTAGCATTAGTTCATTTGCAAATTACACCTCTCAAATCGTTGCCTGGCTTTATTAACCTTGACTTGATACAATTGCACCTACAGCATACTCGTTTGAGAGCTGGCCCAGAAGAGTATAGGGAAAAGAAAAAAAGAAAGCATGCCTCATTTGAATCATGCTGCCTCTAGAAGTATCCACCTCTAGGAGGCTGCAGAGTCCAAGTCCAGTTATTTCCTGGAAGTCAGTGCCTCAGAGGCAAATGCAGCCTGTTGCAGTTGGTAGAGTTTGCTCAGGCTCTGCACATTGGTGCCCTCTTCTGGAAAACTGAATGTAGGACTAAATGAGAAAAGGAGAGGTTTAGAAGGTGTGGAGTGGGGAGAATCTCCAGGCGAGACTAAGATTCTCCAGTTTCAAACATGAATTTTGACCACTGTGCTGAACAGAGAAATAGCATGGGCTTATTTCTCTTAGAAAGGGCTTTCAATCCGTGAGTTAGTTGCAGTCTCTTCTAGAGAATGTAGAATGTCAAAAATGGGTTAATGGGAAGGAACTGTCCTATTAATCAGTAATTCCTACTGAATGCTTACTAGCATTTGTATAGTGGTATAAAATGCAGTCAGGTGTATTCACATGATCAAAAATAACCAAGCAGCAGTCCTGATGTGAGTAGAAGTGACGAAAGTGGATGTAGTGCCGGCACCTGGCATTTGTTTCCTCCTTGCCAGACACTGCACTGTGCATTTTACGTGGATCGAACAGTGGAGTGAGAGAATCAATTTTATTAGTTTTTCACATGACTTGTTGCTCCGACACTTGGTTGTGTATGTGGTGCTGGGGTTTGAACCGGGTCCTCAGGCATGCCAGGCAAGCGCTGTAAATGCTGAGGAACCGTTCCACCCTCTTGTCATTTAATCTTCACCCTGTGAAGTTGGTACTGTGAGTTCCATTTTAAAGCTGAGGAAAAGTGAGGCTCCGAGAGCGAACTTACCCAAGGTCCCACGCTGGGGGACAGTGGAGCTGGTGTTTGAACTTGAACACTAACCAGAGCCCTTTGTGAGATACTTGCTTTTAGCATCTTCTCACTAAGTGTGGCTTACTGGCAAAGGGAGCATTCACATGTAGAATTTCCTTAACAGGAGGAGGGTTGCCCCATCCTTTTGCTGAAGTTGAATTGCGTTGGATGAAGACTGAGCTAGATGTACTTCTGTGTTGGCATGTGTCATGGTTACTTGGTCATGTCGAACACTGTAGCACAGTGACTCCGTCCACCTGTGTGTGTGTAGGGGATCCTGGGCTGCTGCTGAATTCCCTGGTCCCCCGCCAGCCAGCCAGCTCTGCCTGGTTGCCCCTCAGCCCGTCTTTGAAGCAGACTTGCGGTGACTTCTCCTGTCGCCTGTTTCTCTGCAGGCACTTGCTGGTAGGCTCCCCGCTTCCTCCAGCATTTGTCATCTTGGTTGGTGGTTCACCCTTCTGCCCTCTCTGCACACATCTCAGGGTTGCTAGCTGCATCCTTTTTACTTTGTAAATATCCCTTGGAGTACGCTTTTCCTTTTATTTGCTCCATCTTTCACTTGAGGGTCTTGATGTTGGACCATGCTGTTTCAGCGCTGTTCCTAGCTGGGTTTTTAACCTTCACCCCTGTCTCCCTGCAGAAATGATTTCACCAAAACCCAGCCAGATCATTACCTCTCCCTCCCCCAGGACTCTAGGGGTTTCCCATGGGTTAGAGGAGTGACTCAAAGTCCTGACATAACTCAGAATCAACCTGGGCCTCAGACAGTGGCCAGGGCTCCCGTCAGCCAGCAGACCATGGCACGAAACCTCTCTGAAAGCTTCTTGCCACATGCCTAGTTGGGTACCTGATGCAAATCTTAACATGTCTAAGTGGAATTGCTTGTCCCCCAGACCTGTGCAGGCTTTGGAATTCTCTTGGTTGATGGCAACTCTGCCCTTCAAGTTGCTCAGCCGGCACCGTTAATTTCTTTTCTCACACACCTCTACAGGCCTAGTTAGCGAGTGAGCTCCCCCTGAGAGCTCTACCCACTGCTCTGCCCTGGCCTCCTCTTCCCTGGAGTGTTCCAGTGCCTCCCAAACTGTCTCTGCCAGGGTCCTACAGTCTATTGTTTCAAGACAACAAAAGGGTCACCCTTAAAAATTAAAGGGCTGGAGCGGTGGTGGCTCAGCTGTTATGGTGATTGCCCAGCATGCGTGAATACACAAGTTCAAACCCAGCACCATGTACACAATGAAGTCTTGGAGCAATGAAAGCAACATGAAAAACTAAATAAAATTGATTCATATTCATTCTCTCTCTGTCCCTCTCAGAAAAAAAAAATATATATATATATAAATATTATTTGCTCAGAACCCTTCACTATTATCCACTTCATTCAGTGGAATAAAAACCGAAGTCCTCATGGTGGCCTATGAGTCCTTGAAACAAAGTGGCTGCCAGCCTCTGGCTGTACCTGGGGCTTTATAGTGAACTCATCCAGGTCCCAAGGGCTGTCTGCGCTTTGAAGGGAAGCCCAGGTGCACTTGAACTTGTAATGCTGAAATCACTAGTTCAAGGCATTGCCATGCGTCACTTAACCACAGGGGGTGTGTCCTGAGAAACCTCTTTCAGGGGGGTCCTGCTGTGTGAGCATCCCAGGGTGTACTTACCACAGACCTAGTTGGCACACCCAGCTGGGTGGTGCTCTGCTGTGTGTGCAGCCTGTTGTGCGGCCCATGACTGCAGCGCAGTTTCAACAGTAGGTTGCGTCTTGTTCATTTTGGTCACTTATTTCACGAAGCTGAATTTTTACTAGTTGCTATGATATAGATCAAGTGGTGCGAAGAAACTGAGTGGCGGTGTGAGAAGTTGTGTGGTCTCTAACAGGCTCACGCACCCAGTGGTATTTGTGGCTATTTAATATAGAAAAAAAGTTCTTTGAACTTATATGTATTTTTTAAAAATGGTCAAGTCCAAATAATTAGTAATTTTGTATTAATCTATTAATAAACACTGTTATTTCTGATAATAATGGAACTGTCAGGTATTTCTTTTGCCCTGGACAGTGACAAAAACCACTTGAACGGCTCTTTGGACTGGGAACTTTCACCCCACACAATACTCTCTCCCAAACCCTTTCTGAGAGCTCTCCTTTCCTTCATGGGGCCCCAGCCACACTGGCCTGGCTTGTTGCCCAGCTTGCTCCCTCCAGCCTCTGAACTCTCTAGCTGGTGGCTTTGCATTTCTAATAGCTGCTGCCTCCTAATCTTGGTGAAATGTTGCCTTCTCAATGGGGATTCCCGTGACCACTTAATAAAGTCTTTCAGCCCTAGCCCCAAACTGGGACTCCTGATCCCTCTAGGTTTTGTTTTTCTTTCCTAGCAAATACTGCCTTCTAACATTCATTCATTTATTACGTTATTCATTTTTAGCTTCCCTGGTGTGGAATCTTTTGTTCTGTTTACTAAAGGATTGCAAGCACCCAAAACGTCACCTGCATGTCATAGGGAATTTGATATTTTTTTCAATTAGTGAAGATGGGTGAGTCAGAAAATGACAGTAGCAAGGTGATGAGTAGGGAGCAAATGATGGCTTGGGTGCTGTAGTCCCACTGTCCATGGCGAGTTCCTGGCCTCAGCGTTGCCATCTGTAAAATGTTTCATAAGACTGTTGATACAGTTCCTAGGGAGCCACTTACCTGGGGCTGGTGCCCATGAGCACTGAGACAGTGCTAGAGCTATAGGTGAGTAGCACCCTGAAGGTGCTAGGGTGGTTCTGAATAGTTTCTCATGGAGCTTTCTTTCAGGATTAGATTGTCTCTGCAGTGCCTGGGAGGTACGTGCCCTAGATACTCATGGAACAAGATTCCCTCTTCTTTCTCAGAGGCAGTTTGTGCTGTGGGCTTGTGTGTGTGTCTCACCTGTGGTGGATGCACTAAGAACTGCCCCTGACTTGTTCCAGCCATCAGAGCAGTGGCTTGGTGCTGGCTTGCTCATGTGTCCGCTCCGGGCTCTGTGTCTGTCTCTTCTACCTCAAGAGTGGCAAAGCCTTCATGCTGCTGCTTCTGCTCCGCTGTTGCACCTGGACCTGAAGTTGTCCCTGCCCACTCTCTGGGAACTCTGACGTGCCTTTGCCTGCTTATGTATAAACTTGAACTAGGTGACCGTTTTCTACGTGCAACTCTTAAGGTGCACTTTACAAATGCAGGGTAGAGAGAGCTGCAGCGTGTTACCCTGCGCATTCTTCTTGTTCTGGTTTTATTACCACAATTAAAGAATAAAGAAGTGGAGATTCAAAGTAAATAGGAACTAAGATATACTTCTGCCACCAACTAGTGAAGTCAGTTGATCCAGCGCTTTCCAGGGTTAGGTATAAGGAATTAGAAAGTTAGTGCCACTTGTCAATGCTTAGAAGAGGACCTAGGAGGTTTGCTCAGCAAGATTTCTGCCCTTGCATTTTTGAACAAGGCTGTTGAGTAACTCCACCCTGTTCCTGTGTTGTGATGCAAGGTGGAATCCCAGGCAGATGAGGGAGATGGGAATTTTAAAAGGCCATGCTGTGATGAAGGTTCTCAGGTGGGGGCTGAAGTGTGGTTCTTAAAGCTGTTGACCTGGACTCTGAATGGTCAGTGAGGGGTTGCACAGTTTGGTGTGGTGGTTCTGGGCATGAGAGCAGCAGAGGGAACAGCATGGGGACAGCTTATGATCCAGCAAGAGGATGAATGTGACAAACTGTGGCCTGCTTACGGAGCACCTTAGGACATGCCACAGGATGGGCTTCTCGATCGAGCAGGAGTTTTGTAAAGCAGGTGTATTATCACATTTGTGGTGGCAGTGGGCAGGCTGAGAAAGGTGAAAATGCCAAGAGGGGTTTCCTTTTATATGCAGAGAACATTGGGGAAAGATCAGTGGATTATAGGCACCAAAACCATGGAAGAAGCAAGTCGGAACAAATACTGAAGGAATCTTGCCATGAAACCCAGGATACCAGTTGACCCGGAACACTTTCATTGAAATTCCTTAAAAGAACTGTTTTGGGTGATAAAGTTGTCAGATATAATATAGGATGCTCACTTAAACTTGAATTTCAGATAAACAACGAAAAACCTTTTTCAGCATAAATGTTTCATGCAATGTTGGTTGTATTAAATAGTTCAAATAACTGTTTTATTTTTTATCTGGAAAATCGGTTAATCTGATAGGATACAGAGGTTCTGAGGAGGTCCAATGTCGGACTCCAGATCTGACACTTCATTTGATACTGGAGTGCTTGGAAGAGTGTTTTCACACTTCCTTGGAGGTGTGAAGTCCAGCCCCCAGTCGAGCATTTCCTAGAATACTGGAGAACCTTTTGGGAAATTTATTCTACGCATGAGTGACTGGTAGGGATTTCACTTTATGAGATTTTTATTGTATCAATAAAATAGAGGAAAACAAAGTTGAACTATAGTAAAGAAGGGGTCATCGAAACTACTGAAAGCATCTAGCAATCCTCGGCAGACTAGAGGAACAGTGTCTCGGTATTCAGGGGAACAAAAGGGGGTGTTGTCCCCACAAGAGGGGACCATTTAGTTGGCTTTATCAAGCAGGGCTGGACTGCATTGTTTTCTATTCCCTTCATGCACACTGGCTCTTGTGTTCTGGCTTCTGTTTTGTTTTTATCAGAACTGTAAAAATATTACAAAAACCCCAATAGTAAACACTCTGCTGGCAATGTGAGGTCATAGTAACATGACCTCACAGGGAACCAGATCCTTGGAAGGCTGTGTAGATCAGAGTCCTGGGAAGGGGCTTAGAGGAAGGATGGCCCAGGCGTGCCTTGGGGGTTGCCATGGCTGCTGCTTGGTGTCTGTATTGCTGCTGGTGAGTTCCTTGCTGTGCCATTGCCAGGCTTTCTGATTTGAGATTTTCTGTTTTGTCTGTCTAGTGTCAGGAGTTGGGAAATAGGACAGAGGGAAACCATCTAGGAATGGAATTACTGGTCCTCACTTGGTTCCTTATTTTCCTCTTTTGAGGATTTTCTAACCAAGATCAGAGAAGTTTGATGTACATAGATTTTTAAAAATTACATTCTCTACTGCGTGTAAGAAAAATAAGGTGAAATTAACTGGATAGGGCAAGATAGTATAAGAGGAGGCAGATATGTAGAATGAGATGTGAGAAATAGTGGTTTTGAATAGTAAATTTTTCAAATGGATGCTTATTAGGATAAAATGGGTCCATTGCTGCATGTGTGGTGTAATTACATTGTTTTTATGGATTGGTTAAGCATATGCCATGAAATTGCCCTGAGAAATGAGCAGTAAGTAGCACTTTCATTGTGAAGAAAGGTCGTTCTTTGACATTTGGTTTTACTCCACGAGAGCCTTTCCATAGAGCAAGGGAGTTCGTGGAACCAACTCCAGACATAGATATCTAATCATTAAAATGAAAGACTTGATTGTAACCGACATAGTTCTTGGAGTATACAGGATAAAACAAAATAACCATGACTTGCCCTTTAAATGAAGTTTCTCTTGTAGGTTTACTCAGAGGTGTGCTGTAGATAATTATTCCATTTTCCGCGAAACTGGCTAATATTCTTAGCTTTTATAAAGGTAGATTCAGTATGAAAAAAAGATTTACATTTTTTATGAACATTTTAACATAAAGTATTATAGTATTTTCTGTTGGAAAAGTAAGGTGACTGTTGTGTGGGGTCATCATATATCCTGGTTGGGCTAGGTCAGTCAGTTCCTTTGCCAGTTTTTTTGGAATTAACTATGGTTTGGTGTTTGACATAGATTTTAAAAAACTAAATTTTAGTAGTTGCAGTAAAATATGCCAGCCTGAGTTTGGTAGACCTCCGTTTGGTACTTTGAACTTCTTCCGTGATCTCAGCAGTGACTATTAATTGACATGGATTGAACAGCATTTTCACACCGAGGCAGCTGAGCCCGTTCCTCTTCCCCACTCCAGGCAGCTGGAGGGCTTGTGACGGATGAAGTGCAGCAGGGGCTTGGAGAGGAGGTGCTCAGGACAGTGGCTGCATCAAGTCAGTATGGTTGGGAGTAGTTCTGTACTCTGTCCTGCTGCTTGTGCCAGGGCTCTTGCTGCATTCAGTGACAGCAAAGATCCCTTTGGTGGCACAAAGGGAAATTGTACAAGATAGAGATCAAGCTGTTCTGCTTAAAAATGTGTGTGTTCTTGCTGTGATCTTTTTCCTCCACTGCGTGGTGTGAGTTTAAAACTTTTTTCTAGTTCAGATTTTTAAAAATTCACATCATAGTGATTTTTAAAATATAAAATTCAGTGGCTTTAGTATATCATTATTTATTGTCACCACCATCCCATCTTAAGGATATTTTCTCACCTTGAAAAGAAACTGTGTACCCATTCAGCAATACTGTTTTTTAACGCATAATGGTATTTTTTACTTTGTAACACTTACACTTACATAATGATTTTATCATCCCTTTCCCTCTTCAGAGTGTCCTAGTTCATCAAGGTCACAATGACGCAGTACAGGGCAAGTTGAAGAACAGAGGGATAAAGAGAGGGCAGCAAACTGCAGTGTGTGGACCCAGGTCAGACCAGCTGGAAATGGCTTGGTCTTTGAAAGTTACACAGCAAAGCAGGGTGTGACAGACCTTCTGTAGCCTGCCGGTCTTTTGGTCTTAAATATTTACTCTGATTGTTATGGAAAAGTTCTGCTGTCACTGATTCAGAGCCTATGGTAGTCTGTGCTGTAAGGCCATTTAATCAGCGTTTTGTGAACATGTCTTTGTCCCCTGGTTAAAAGTGAACATTTGGAATTCACTGTGCTCTCATTGGCTTGAGTGCATGAGGTAACTCTTCAGCCAGCCCAAGCTGCGGCTTGTGATCCCTTCCAGAAGTTCCCCAAAGGGGGCTTGCTTCCTTCAGTAGGCTCATGAGATGAAAGCTGTTTTCCTTTCATTGCCTTAACCTTGTTTCCTTCTCACTGCCTTACACTGTACTGTGTGAAAGCAAGGGTGGGTCGTAATATTTATCAAGGCGGTGGCACCAGACTGTTGCAGTCGTCATTATATTGTTCATTGCTGCACACTCAAAGATAAAAGAAGGGCCTTTAAATGCTCTTGATGAAGCCACTACAAATGTTATTACATTGTGACATGTGCATTTATGTTCTCTTGATCTCACATGTGAGAAAATAGGAATAAGGTCTTCGGGAAAAGCCCTACTGAGCTGGGGCTGTAAACTTCTGCTTTCTCTTGGGAAATGTCATTTTTGCTCCAGAGAACGACAAACTCTGGTTACTGGTGTATTTGGAAAGGAAATAAGTGACAATATTATTTGTAGTTCATGATTAAATTTAAGCTTTTGATCAAAAATTTAAATTTTGGAAAACTTTAATATCTGTGATTGAAAGTTCTAAGAGCTTCCCAAAACTGGAAGACTTTTCTGAAGATGATGGTATGTTAAAGTACTTTTCCTGATATTGTATAATGGAATGGGTCAACGAATATTTTACAAATGACCAGTGCACAAGGCTAGAAAAATCGCATGTCAATAAAAGGTCGAGTCAAAGTATAAGATTCTAAAATAAAAGGATAAAAAGTGCATCCATATAAATTTAGTCTCTCTTGCAAGCTAAGAACATTTGTTTTGGTGTTGTATCAAAAGAGTATCCCTAATTATCCAAAAATAAAAATCTACTTAATTGTCTAAATATCTGAGGCCAGATTTTCTTAATATACTGTATTCAGAATAGTATCTTGTTAACAGATTGAACGTAGAAATGGTTCTAGGAATCCAATTATCCTCCAATAAGACAACCATTAAATTTATAAAGCGTGAAAACCACCACCATTTGTCTCTCACTAAAATTGGTTTTTGATAGTTGCTTTCAGTGAAGTTTAGTATAACATGAAATGAATTCATTATTTTAAATGAATTTATATCACTTTAATTATTAATGTACATACCAGTAGATATAGCCAGCAAAAGCTCTTTGAAGTTCTCAGTACTTTTATTTTAAAATTTAATTTAGTGGTTTTTTTTTTTTTTTTTAAGAGGAACACAGAATCAGTTTTATTTAGTTTTTCATGTGACCTTTTTGGCTTCAATACTTCCTTGTACGTGGTGCTGGGGTTTGAACTCGTGTCGTCATGCATGCTAGGCAAGTGCTGTGACTGTTGAGCTGCTGCACCAGCCCCTCTCAATACTTTTAGAAATGTGTTTTTGTGATAACAGGGGGTTGGATTCAGGGACTTAAGTGCATGCTAGTTGAGCACTCTACCACTGAGCTACACCTGGAGCCCCAATTCTTTAGAAAAAATGTAAAGGTCCCAACACCAAAGTTTCAGAATCCCATTCACCTAAGGGACATGCAATCACTTTTTAGTCTTCTGAAATAATAGCACAATATTTAAAACAGAAAATAATCGTATTTCAAATAGTTTTTTTATTCTTTTATAATTCAACAGTGATTTCCCTTTTTGCCATATAAGAAAAATCTCTTCCTATTTTTGTCTTTATTGAATTTCATAGCAATGCTCGGGTGAAAACAGCGCGCCTAGGGGCTCATTCTGAAATGGGGAGCACTGAAATCCTGGAAAAGGAGACCACAGAAAGTCTCAGTAATGGGACCAGCAGCAACTTGGAAGCGGCAAAACGACTGGCCAAGCGCCTTTACCAGCTAGACAGATTCAGAAGATCGGATGTCGCGAAACACCTCGGCAAGAAGTACGTTCTGACCCGAGGCCGCTGTCTGCTTATCCCGTGTGCCTGCGTGCTTGAGTGTGTGTGTACTTGCGCGCGCGTGCGTTTGTTTCCACTTGAATAACCTACTCTATTTTGTTCTCTTACAGCAATGAATTTAGTAAACTAGTTGCAGAAGAATATCTGAAGTTTTTTGATTTTACAGGAATGACGCTAGATCAGTCTCTCAGGTATGTTAAACTTCTCTTCTTTGTTGCCTCCAAATAATGAATTGTTAGAAAGGAATGTGCGTCAATTAGACACAGCTAGACCTTGTTTTGTTTTTGTTTTCTTTAAATTTCCAGTGAACTTTGTGAAGTTAAATTTTTCTATGGACACTAAAGAGCCCAGACTAAGAAAAGAAGAACAATGTAATATTGTTCAGATGAAATAACACATGAACTGATGTTCCGCATCTAGTTGTTAGCTCGAATCCACATGGTAAAGAATAATGGTAAAGAAAATCTGTGGAAACGATTATTTGTCAAGTTGTTTTTAAATTGCTGTAAAACACACACAACAAAACTTGGCTTCGTCATTTTGAAGTGTACAGTAAATGGTAGTTAAAGCACACATAACGTCATGCAAACATATATCTGTACGACTCTTCATCTTGTAAAGCTGAAACCCTAACTGTTAAATGGTAACTCTGCCTTTCTATAGTCCCCTGTCCCTAGAAACCACTGTTGGGCTTTGTTTCTGATTTCAGCTACTCCGAGTTTATCATATAAGTGGAATCATGCACTTTTTCTTGTGAGTGACTGGTTTATTTTAATTAGCATGGTGGCTTCAAAGTTCATCTCTGTTGTAACATTGCAGAATCTTTCCTTTTTAGGACTAGTAACCCATCATATCCATTTGTCCATCAATAGGCACTTAGGTTCTTTTCATCTTTTATGTATTGTGAATGATACTGCTGTGAACATAGGTACGCAAATATCTCTTTGAATCCCTGCTTGCAGTTATTTTGAATAGGGAGTTTGGTTTTTGAATGATCAGTTTAAAAAAAGTTGACAGACTGTAGAATTACAGCATTTTTTCCTCCGTAAGCATTTCCTTATAATAACCAGAGTCTTTTAAGATGATGTTTTAGAATAAACTTTTGAATGGAATGAAGAATGACAGCATAATAATCAGCAGAAGGTATCTTGTGGAACCGTCTCTAACAATATCCGCTTTTTCTGATCTTTCTGACTGAAGGTGTCAAAAACACATTGATTCTCACTTCTCATATCACATTGTACTGCAGGTTTTTAATGAGATGCTGAAAGTTAAAACTAGACAACATTTAATCTTATTAACTATTGATAAAATACCAGGGCCTAGTGCAGCCCTCTAATTTTACAAATCAGGAAGCAAAGTACTGGGCGGTGAAATGAGGACTGGATTAGTGGTTTTTCCAATGACTCAAAGGTACTTGTAGGTTTTATAGTGAAAACAGTTGGGAATGGAGGAGAGATCTGTAGTTTGGCTTTATATTCTGATGTGGTATGTTAAAAATAGTAATGAAAAATTAAAGTGATTAGTATACTTCAGATTTGCAAACTGTGAATCTCTAATAGGAAAGAAGTCAGACTTTTCATAGAAATTGTGTGGCTTTTGCAGTAGATTCTTAGGAACGTTTTAAATTTCTTGTGTTTAGGAAAACATCTACATTGTCAAATGAGGGATTAATAATAATAATCTTTGTAAATGGTTTAGATTATTGTATAATCCTGGGCATATTTCCTATATAAATATTTTAAATATTTAGATATTCTAAGGAATAGTTTTATTTCTTCCTCATATAACAAATTAATAATAAAATGTGATAATAGGCAAAATTAACAGAAATCATCTGTATGCAAGCAATGTCATTGTAATTTAAGCAGTGAGTTAGTGGGGATAGTTACAATCGTGTGCATAAGAACAAAAGAACATTGATGTGTGCAGCGTTTCAAAATGGCCTGTGTGATTGTGCATTGAGCCTTAAGTGCTCCATTTTAAAAAAAAATTTTATGTGATATTTTACAGTCAGCTGCTTGGCAGTCATAATGGGGAAATTGCCCACCATCTCCAGGCTTTTTTGATATATTGGCCACCTTTTTATTACCCAGTCGCTTTTCATGCTGACATGTTGTAGAACTTAAATATGAAAGCAAATGTATATTGAATGACCAGCTGGTAAGAGATTTTTAGAAATAATTATAATCTGTGTATGATTTCTTATGTTTATATAAATTAACATTAATATAACTAAAAATTTTCCCCTTCATATTTTTTTTTTTAGGTATTTCTTTAAAGCATTTTCTCTTGTGGGAGAAACTCAAGAACGAGAGAGAGTTTTAATACACTTCTCCAATAGATATTTTGCTTGTAACCCAGATACGATTGCTTCACAAGGTAATCCGATGGAAATCCTTGAGTTCGCTTTTATAATGATGCTGTTATTTTCCTGTTATGAAAGTTACATTTTAGTGGAGAAATAAGCAGAAGAAATTATGCAGAAGAAAATGATTATCTAAGTAGCTGTACCTAGTGACAGTATTAATATTTATTTCCTTCCTTCTTGTCTATTTATGTAATATTTAATATCAAATTGGAATCATGTTACGTTTTATTTCCTGCTATGTTTCCCTTTTATTTTCCATAAAAGCATCATATTTAATGACAACATGATATATTTTAATTATTTTTACTCTTATTTTCCAATTCCATAGTGTGACAGAATACTCTTTGGATTGCTCAGCTTTGTCATGAGATTTTACAAACACATTTTTTTTTTTTTAAGAGGGGCAGTGAGACAGAGAAGCAACTTGTATTTAGTTTTTCACGTGACTTTGTTCCTCCAACACTTTGTTGTGTACCTGGTGCTGGGGTTAGAACCCTCGTACTCTCATGCAAGCACTGTAACCACCAAGCCACTACTTCAGCCCCACAAAACACATCTTAATGAATTAATTGCTGGTTTTCTTGTTTCTTTTTATCTCTTTTTGCTTTATACTTCTTGATGGAAATACATGTGTGGTTAGTTTTGGAAACCTTTACAAAGCTCCATGGAAAAGTTGTGGTTTATCTCTGGGGCTTCTGTTGGATATTAATTATAGTAACATTGGCCAACTTTCATTTATAATCTTAATGAACCATGAAATTGTTTACTATTTTTGCAAAGTAATTTTAAGCTAGTTGTTGACCTACCTTATGAAAAGAGGTTCTTTTTCACTTCCTGCTATAGAGCAACTTGTAATTGGAAAATCTCATAAATTTAGAAATTCTAGAGTAAATCACGAGACTAGATGTACAAAAAATAATTATTTCTTAGTAGAGACTGGCAGCTGTTGACCAAGGAGATTGCTTTCCTTCCTCCTAGGCTTGTAGCTATAGTTAATTCACCATCCGATTATTGAGGTCACATTCCTACCTATAAATCAGTGCAAGTTGCACCAATTATTCACTATTTCTGTGTCCTTCAGCATTGACTAGAGAATGAAAGAAACACGAGGGTTGTTTTCGTTAGAACCTTCTTCAAATGTAAGGTGTTGACTTTTTTAGTAAAATTGATTTGTGCACTCCATTGATTATTGATAAGGCTATTTTGAGAGTTTGCTGCAGAGTTTTATAATTTAGGGATTTGTTTTAAATATGTGTAGGATTGGGGATAATAGAACTGGCCTAAATATACTTTTAGGCATTTACTAGTGTCTGTATAGAGACATTGATAACAAATTACCTTCTATACTAAGAAGCATACTTTTAAAAGATTATGCTAAATAGGAAGGATTATTCAATTACTGAATTCATAAATTCATAAGATTTTATTGCATCTGAAACTGCTATATCTACTGAACTTGGACTGAAAATTACTAGCAAGAGAATTAGAACTAACTATGCTTTTTGGAAATGAGAGGCTTAACTCTTCTTTATATAGTAAAAGAAAAAGCATGAAGAAAGACTGATACTTGCATTTAAGTATGCACTGATCTTCTTGGTTTGGGCAACTCCCCCCATCCCATAATAATTTTTAAATCTTCATGGATTGTTTCAGCATTTCACTTTTGGCTTGATTGATAGTGTCCTAGATGAAGCCATTCAACCCGAATATTGCCTTTTAAAAAGTGGCAACAAAGGAGGTCTGTTCCTACCCATGTTTTTAGCCAGAGATGTAATCCCTAAACAATAAACAACGGGAGACTTAGATCTTGGTTTTCTTTAACTTTTGCTTCTTTAATTCACTTTTCCCCCAGAAAGTTAAAAAAAAAATTCATTTTTATATTCTGTTATAGCAAATTGAGAAAACATATGAAAGCATAATCTCCTGACCTGAAGATAACCTCTAATACCATGGTGTACATTCTTCTTGATGTATATGAACTTAAATCATACTGCTTGTAATATGTATTTCATACAAGAGTTTATTGTCAAATATCTTCCCATTTCAACAAGTGTGTCTTGGGAACATTTTTATTGACCTCAACATGACAGGATTGTATTTTGTATATTTTTTTCTTTTTTTAATTCATTAGATGAATATGGAGTTATAATTGAGGGGGAAACATTGTCAATCAAGAACAAATGTATATATACTTAGTTATCCGAGGCTAATGACGTGTCATGGATGCCCAACTTGGGTTCCCCATGTTGCTGTTTCCCCCAGAAGAACCCCTGCGTTAAATGGATATCTCGTGGAGGTCAGATATCTCCTGAGATGATTTTCCCATATTCCCACCCTCCAGTATCCTAGGTATTCTTACTAAGCCCTATCCCCCACCCTATGCTGCCAGGTATCCTAGGCAGTCATCCCCCTGTTGCGTTAAGCATCATACAATTTGAGGTTATTATTAGCTTAGCCCTCTATGCTCGATGTCAGAATTATGTTTCTGGAGAGTCATATTTATTTGTCTTCCAGTATGACCTCTTTCTCTGAATATCCTTGTACTTCACATAGATCCTTCATTTTTCCTTCCTGTAAAGGCTTGGAAGTAAATTGGTTGTATCAAAGGACACTATTTCAAGTTTTCACATATTTAATAACAACTTTTCCTTCACTTTGACCATAGTGGAATCCAATTCTCTGCATTTAGATCCTTTTTATAATTTATTCATTTTTATTTTCTGTTCCCCCAAACAAATGATTAGCATGTTTAGCATGGTGTCTTTTGTAGGTTGTTGGTGTATGCTGTTTTAGTGGTGATTAGGGGAAGTCCAACAGGAAGGAACGAGTTGATGACTGTCCTCTCTCTCTTCAGATGGAGTCCATTGCCTTACCTGTGCGATTATGCTGCTTAACACTGATCTACATGGCCATGTAAGTGTGGTTTTGCGAAGCTTTCTTAAAACGAATTCACAGCATCTTGGGCTTATCTTTGCTCTTGCATCCATATGTGTTCTCTCCACCTTTGTCTTGTTCTCCATATGGTTCCCATGGCAGATCTGTAATGGCAGATCTTTGTAGAAAAGAAATAATAACTTTATGTTCTAGCACAGGGCATAATCGCAAGTCCATACTGTGTTGTCCAGGTGCCATGTAGTCTTAGCAGTAACCTGTGTGCTCTGTATCTTGCTTCTCCACCAGGTGGCAGGCAGAAGTTTTTATTTTTTGGTTGGGTATTAATGGTGGTTGATGCAGTGTTGAAAAAAGTCATTTGGGTTTTCACCTCGTACAGTAGTTGTTTTCTATGAGTTAAAATGTCAAAAAATAAAATACCAAAATAAGTACTTCTTTATCTTATTGAAAATAGGAGATGCACTTCTTAAATTTATAATTAAAGATAAAATTTCAGTTTTCATAGAAGTGAAATTGTAGTATTTAAACTCTTCACTTGATAGAATAATAACTTTTTAAAAATACAGAATACACACTTGTTTAGAATAAAATTGTTTCATAGTCTCAGATCCTTTTATTTTGCAGAAAAAAAATCAGTGTGTGAATTGAATAGTGTATTGTCCCTTGATTTGCTGAAATATAATTTACCTTACAATTTTGAAAGCTATATTTAAAAAATTGATATTTAGGTATTCTGCCATTGCAAAAGGCCACATAGTTCTCTTATTTGAAATTGCACTGCTGCTCCTTAAGGCAAAGTGGAGTTAAACAGGACCATTAATTTGGACTAATTATTAAGGAAAGGACTGGAGCAAGCATGCCCTAGAAGCCAGAAAAGGGAGATGTATTGATAGAATCATAATTCAACACCATCTTCACAAATCCTAAAGCCATTAACTTGAAGTCCTTTTGCAGTTTATCAAAGGAGATTGTAATATTGGTTTGAGGACACATGGAGCTGGCACGTGTCCAGAGAGTACACAGACCACAAATACAGATGCTATCAGGAGCATTCTTGGGTGATGGGGCTGTGCATCAGGTATAAATGATGGTGCTACGGTTCCTGCAGTATTAGACTCGGACACTCTTCCAGCTTACTGAGGAGATGACCAAGGTGGATTGCCCCAACCTGTTTTTCTGTTGCCAAATGTGTTTTTACTACTTCTCTTCTCGTTTTGCATTAATAGCTTGACCCTGCCACTTCTTTCCCTTCCACTCCTCATTTTCTTAATCTTGCTTTCTGGCCAAACGAAATGATTTTGAGTCCATATAAACATTGACCAAGCCATCAGTAGGTCCCCCCCTTTCACATTAGCTATTTTGAAGTCCTGTCAACACATGATGTTGAACAGTTAGTGACAGGTAACTGAGAAGATGTGTAATGATGGAGGAAGAAAAGAATTTAGTAATAGTTTGATTCTAAACAGTTGAGGATCACACAGAATTTCTATAGAGACTCAGATTTTTTGGGGACTTGTTTCTATTAAATCAGATTGCCTTTCAAAAATCTTTGAAATAAATATGTATCTTATTACTCATGGTAATTTGAAATACAGCAGCAAATAGAAATGTAAGGTTTATTGTTTTATTTAGATAACTTGGCATGGTGAACTTCCAGGCAAGCCAGGGGACACCCCAGTGTCTGTAATATACAGGTTCAGAACTAAAGGTCTAAGCTGTAGGAATTGTAAGGAGATTAGCACTTTATTATTCTTTTTCACCTGGGATGGAAAATATGAACATTTTAATGTTGTCTTGTTATTCCATTTGTAAATAATAATTGGCTATAATAAAATTACTGATGAAAATGGAAGAAAATTATAAACAAAAGCAAATATATCATTCTTTGGATCTTGATTTCATTCTTGGCTTTGATTTATCAAGTGCACTGTGTACATAGGCCTGTCTATTATTTAGGCTTCATATGTAAGTTTCCTCATCCTTATTTCCAGTGCATGCTATTGCAAGGCTATTGACTATGTAGAAGCTATTATAAGAACTAACCATATGACAATGTTTCTTTTATCTTCCACTCTGGATTCATTTTAAAAATAAATTTTCCTACCAGGTGGTAAGTTTTTATCCATAATTCTGGATGTAGCTTCTCTTGCATATTGATTGCCTGATTTATTGTTACAGCATCTGTGTGACTTACCAGCATGACCCCTTTGAAATTATCTAAAAGATAAAGTGAATTATTTCTAATCTCCACTGCTTTTCCTTCTCCCTAATGCACACTGGTCTAGGCCATCAGCACCCATACTTAATCCAATGCCAGAATAATCCTGTGGGGAGTAAACTAATGGACCATTTTCCTCTCCTTCCTTACCATGGGATCTTAACAGCAGTGCAGCAGCATGACTTCCAAGAGTGCTGGCCACCCTGTTGTCCTTGCTTCCTGTGGGGGGAGGCTGACTTGGGAGATCAATTTACCTTGGCTGTTCTTTTGAATCTTTCCTTTAAGGAATGTTGCGATGACTATCGTTGGTGTGGGCCTTTGTTCGGCCTGCTAATGTTTTTACTAATAAATGACAGAATGTATACTAATACTTCTAACACATACCTCCGTGTTATGTATCGGAATGCCTTTTTATCGTTCTAATGTTCTGCCTGTATTGAATAAAAATTGATGGTGTTGTACTCCATTCCAAGTCCTGTGCCATCTGGGTAAGGGTCAGGCATGAAGGAGATGTGTTCTTCATGGAAGTCAAATCTCAACTAAAAACGTTGTGGACTGGGCCGGGCCTGTGTTAGCTGAATTTAACTGAAAACATGGCTGGCAGGTTACTGAGATGTTGTGGTGGAGAAAAACTGGCAAGGTGTTTGTATCTAAAGTAGGGTTTTAGTTAAACCTTGCTCCTTAGAGGAGGGAGAGAGAAAAAGGGAGGGAGAGAAAAACCAGCCTGAAACACATTTTTGGGTGAAATTCATCAATGCATTTCAGTACTGCTTTTAAAAAAGACATGAATGGTTTATCATTATATTAGCAGTAGTTTTAATTTTCATTTTCTTGTCTACAAGTAGTTTATTCTTAGATTGTATATTTTATAATTGTGGTCATGTGGCTAATTTGCTAAGTAATCCCTTTTTAAAATACAAAATATAAATGCAAATTAAGCTTTCAAGTAGGTAAATTTCTATTAAACTGTTTTGCCCTTTTGAAGCTAAGTATATTGACTATTGTTTGAACTATCAGCAAAGGTAGAGTTAAATTTTTTAAAAAACCTTATATATTATTGGAAATGTTAGTGAAGGGTTTGATATGTCAGAATAAATTCAGATTTACTTTCTTCATGTCTGTTGTGTTGACTGTAACTAGTTAGTGTTTGGATCACAGTCGGCATGCAGCCACCCTGGCAGGATTATTCCCTGAGCTGAAGACAGCTGGCAGGACCAGGACAGTGGGCAGGCCCTTCATAACAAGGTGCATGTTCTCCGGGTGGGAAGTTTTAGACGTAGAATTGAGTTGCAAAGAAAAGTGAGAGAGAGGCACAGGTTCCTGGCCTCGAAAGATGTCAAGATAGCGACTGGCCATGGTTGAACCATGGTGAGAGGTGATAACTAGGGCACTGTTCTAAATCAGAATTTCTGGCAGAATCTGCCATTAAACATGTGACTTGAGTTTTGTAATAGCAGTTTCATCCAGTGTCTCTGCTCTCCAGGTTTGACGGGAGCCAGCCCACTCTGCAGTGGGTAGAGGAGGTAGAGGGGTCCCTGCTGGAGAGCTGCTTCTCTGCCTCTGGCTGAGCCTGCTCCATGTCCTCTGTCCTTGGGTTACTCCGGGTATGCTGCGAATCATCCTCTGGACTCAGCTTACTGTATGGGGCAGGACTTTGTGTTCTCTTGTTCTCTCTCTCTCTCTCTCTCTGTGTGTGTGTGTGTGTGTGTGTGTGTGTGTGTTGGGTTGTAAGTTTGTTAATGGGTAAAACTGTTGCCAATCCACCATACTGATACAGAGAAGAAGTCTAGGAATAAAGGATAGGTGTTTAATAGATTAACATTAAAAAGATAGATGAAGTTCAGTTTGAGAGAGGTCATTCATTTTCCAGTCCGTAAACAGAACTCTTCGATTAGCTTTGCTAGGAGCCTAGAATTTTAGATGTTGGATAAATATTTGGTTTACTATCAGTAGTGGAAAAGACTGTTGTGAAAATATAATTAAAGCAATTTGATGCCTTTACTTGGATTGTGCTATTTAATATTTCTATACTGAAAAGCGCCACAAACCTCCAGGAAGTTAGCGAACCATATGTAGTTAATGTCCTCAGGAAGTGTCTCATCTGGGATTATCATTGTTAACACTGGCATCTACGTTAAGCGAGTTTTGCCCACCACCCTCTCCCCTTCCCTCTTGTAGGTGTCCTCCCTTTGGATCCTCTTTGTGTCTGTGCTGCGCTAGAATCCTCAGTGTTCTCTGCTATAATTATAGTCCTTGGCTTTAGATTCTCTCCCTGAGCTTTACCCTGCAGGAGATTCCAGCCATGATCTTAATTTCTTTTTTGTTTGGTACCTGGGCTTGAACCTAGGGACACATTAGCACTGAGCTACGTCCTCCACCTCTTTATTTTTTGAGAGAGGGTTTGTTTAGTTGCTGGGATCCTCTTGCCCCAGCCTTCCGAGTTGCCGGGATTGCAGGCTTGTGCCTCTGAGCCCAGCCTTAATTTGTTTTGAGCCAGCACAGCCTCTTCCCCAGGAGCCCTCTTCTCCACCTCCTCTGAGCCATGCCTTTCTTCTTACCCCACTGGGGCTTTCTAGTTACAATGGCTTCCACCAGGTTTTCTCTCATTTTTGGAGCCAGTCAGTGGTAAAAAGTTGAGAGAAGACTCAGGCCTATATCTCAGTTGCTAAAGATTTGTAGTTGGGTATGACCTTCATTTTCACCATAATTATATTTTATCAGAATGAGCCTTTAGCTGGGCATGATGATGTATACCTATAATCCTAGTGGCTGGGAAGGCTAAGGCAGGAAGATCTCAAGTTCAAAGCCAGCCTTGGCAACTTAGACCCCCATCTCAAAATAAAAAAAATAAAAGGGCTGGGGATGTGGCTCAGTGGTTAATTGAACCTGGGTTTAAAAAAAAAAAATGTGATAGTCTGAGAAGCTAACCATCAGCTGTGGAAATGTTTTTTAGAAGACTGACATGATTGGAAAATTTTGTATTTTAAAATCACCTTCAGAATGCAATTCATGATCATATTGACAAATGCCTAGATTTTAATAGGAGTTCTTAAGTATGTCAGAGTTGAATCATGCTCTGATCCATTTTGTTGGATTCTATCAAAAGCTTTTCCCCTTCCTTCATTCCTCTCACTGCCATTGGCCCTGCCCTTATTTCCCCTTCCCTCCCTCCCCTCCCTCCCTTCCTCTCTCTTTCTCGTCCCTCCTGTTCCTTTTTCTTTTCTTAGGGTCCTGTATGGGAAATACATCAGTGGGGCTCATTGGGGCTTCAGATCTATTTTATGTTACTCAATCACTGCACATCCTTTCCTCTTACCATTGTGAGTTTTTCCTATTTGCAGGTTTTATTAGAAGTAGGTGATAAAAGCAGCTTTAACTCAATATTAAAGTCATTTTCTCCTTATTTTATGTAAATGGCTTGTGGGGAGGGAAAAGGATGAAGAGGGTGATTGAAAGCTGTTACCTCTAATCTCATTACTAATTCAGTGCCTGTCCTTCTGTGCAGTCAAGTCAAAAGTAAAATTTAGTGTTTGTATTTCCATACTTTAGTGTGCTTTTCTTCAAATCTTAAAATACTTCCTTTTAAAAATTGATAGAATTTAACTTTCCAAGCTTTGACCTCGGAGTGCCTAATAGTCTTACAATTTTTTTGGAATACTCCAATACATTTTTGTATATATTAATAGCAGATTAGAAAATGAATTGATAAAATTTAACACTTATTAAATCATTAAATAGCGTAGTTTTTATGAGCCAGAATTATACTTTCCCAAATGAAAAAAGTGAAAATAGCAGTTAAATTTTTGGCATATTTTTTAAATACTTAATTAAATTATTAAATTTAATATACAAATTTAATAGACAAATATACAAAGTGAGATTTTAATTGTCTCAGTTTGTTGCAATACATCGGAAGTCATGTAGCTCCTAGAAAACTGTATGCTTGTGAAAGAATGTGAATGAAAAAGTAATTTTAGTTTTATAGATCTGATTTCATGAACACCTAGAATAAGATACCTGAACCATACTTTGAGAATCACTGTGCTGGTATAATTTTCAGTTTCTACTTGTGTGTGTGTGTATATGATACATGTATATTATGAATGTGTACTATATGATAATGTATCAGTTTATAATAGAGTATACATACATATTATATATAAATATTTAATATATTTTCTATATATTTTGGTCTTTTATCACTTGCAGTTTCAATGGCAGTGTATTACAGGGAAGGGGTGATCCCACTGATGTTTCAAATATCCCTAAAGGTCAAACTCTTAAACCACTTAAATTAGTTCTGTGATTGCTTGACATGTGTGAAAAAGCACTTTGAATATTGCTGCTTCCTGCTATGAAAATTGCCGAGGATCCCGCTTTGCCCAGTAATCATGCACATAAACAAGTGGGCAGCTGAGGGCAGCAGAACACAGCCACTCATGTGTTAGAGAAGCAGAGGAAACAAAAGCAGACCGAAGCTTTGGACAGAGCCGCGTGACCGCAGTGATTTCCGAATCGGTAGTGTGCTTTTCATTATTTATTGTAACATGTTGGAGGAGGTGGAATTGCAGTGTGGGAGGGGATGCCTGCTGTGGTTTTAATACCCTAAGATTTAGGAAGCCAGATTTTACCAATGGATGATGAAAGCTTTGGAGTTTCTCCGAAAGCATGCTTTCCACAAAACTTCCAGACCTTGCTCCATTAACAGTAAAGAATTACAAGATCATCCTGCAACCCCAAGGTCAGAGTAGGTGCTGTCTCCCTTTGCTGGAGACAACGGCCCTGTTGGCAGCTCCCCCAGGACCAAGTTTAAGTTAGGCGTTGGGAGCTTTGCAAAAGATTCCATTTCCTCCCTGGTCTCGGAGGGAATGATTAGCTCAAAGACATCACATTTATGCTGAATTTTAGACTGGAGCATGTGTGGTTTCTGGATGAGTCTACTTAGAGTCTTTCTCCCCGTTTCACTGTCCCACAGCAATTAGAAGTGAGTTCTCTAGTAGGGTAGGGAAAATGCCTTAATAAAGGGAAAATCCAAAACCAAGAGCCAAAACAAGATCCTTAATCTGTAGGTGTGCTGGCTCATGTTGTCCTCAACAATGCCACTTCCTTTCAGTTGGACCAGGGGTGGCAAAGTATGGCTCATAGGTAAAATGTAGGTGAAGCCTGTTTTTGTAAATCGTTTTATTAGGACAAAGCCATGACCATTTGCTTTCATCTTCACACTAAAAAGCCAATGTTGAGTAATTTTGAGACCTGGTGATCTTCAAAGCCTAAAATATTAACTCTATGGTCCTTTGTAGAAATAGAACTTATCTATTTTAAACTCTTGGCCTATGATATTGTCCCCCAATCACAGGTTGAGGATAATCTCTTAAAATTCTAGCTCAGAGTGTGTTAAAAACATATCCAAACAACCCATGATGGCCCACTTACAGAATTACTGAAAAACTAAAGTTGAACAGATGTACCACGTATGGTAACTTTGAAGTATTTACATTTCTGGAGTTCTGTTCTTTTGAGAAAAGTAGTTGAGAATGATTAGTGATAATATTCATTAGCATTAAAATTTATATAATCTCTAGATTATGATTTCCAACCTTTTTAATGCACCCACATCATCATCCTTGAAATTGAAAACTTGGGTTAAATCAGAATTTCGTCACTTTTCCTCCAAGTGGCATTTGACATATCTTTTTAAAGAAAACAAGTAGAGAATATAGCTATTTTTCATTCTATGAACGTGTATTTGAAAATGGCAGTGTAATCGAGGCAGAGAACAGCTTTAAATTGTTGGGGGATGTGAATCTCAGGTTAAGTGGGTGTTTTGACTTTTTGGTTAATATTTCTTTCATTAAAGATGATACCTTAGTTAGCTACATTTGGACCTGTCTGGCATTTGGGGGTTTCAAATAGAATACTCGTTTTGTTTTGTATATTATTTTTTGAAGTTTGATTATAATGCCTTCCATTTTCAAAGGCACTGTTCCAGAGTCGTAGTCAGTGGCATCTCGGATTTGATTGGAAATGTGACATTGCTTTCATGGGACCGCTTCTGTGGCTCAGTATACCAGGAGGCCTTTTCAAGTCTCCAGGCTGATTGCTGTAATGGGAAGGAATTCAACACTGTGAAAGCATTTCCTTTGTGTGCACCTGGGCAGCGTTTGTTTCAGAGCAGGCCTGCTTTCATCCAGAGTTAGGAATCAGTTTGGGAAGAAAATGCATAGAACATGACAGTGTATGAGATTCTCTGCGATGCTTAAGAACCCTTGAGATGCAAAATCAGTGATTAGAATTAGCTTTATCCATGTATGGTGTTTTCGTGAACAATAGTATTTCAAAATCAATACAGTTCAGTATGAGAGGGAAACTGTAGGCATCATAAGGGATATTTCTTGATGGCAAAGATGTTGTTTTACTTTCCTCCTTATTAAAACTATAAAAGCCTAGGAGGGGTGTGTGTCTCTGCCAAGAAGAAGCAAAATGGGCTAATTTGGCCCTTTAGCTGCTGAAGTTCCCTGGAAAAATTATCAGTGAGTCAGAGGGCAACAACAAATGACAGATATGAGCAACTTGAGCTAATCAGGTATTCAAGAAGTACTTGTAAATCTTTGACCCATGGATAAGCCATGTATTTTGGTTATCTTTATTCCCTGCATTGGTGAGACAAATTAATGCACGCTGTGAAGTGATTATACTAACACTTCCTTGAAGTGGTGGGACTGGAGGTATACTCTCCCTTGGTATCAGCAGGGATTTGGGTCTAGGATCCTCTGCAGATATCTAAACCTCTGGATATTTTGAGTCACTTGCATAAAGGTGTGCAGTATTGCCACATTGCCTATATAGTCCTTCCATATACCTCAGATCATCTCTAGAGTATTTAAAATAATTAAATTGAAAATACTTTTCCAGTTTAGGTTGATTCTATTGATGATAACCTGCTGGTACCAAAGGCCAACTGAAATTGAATTGGCTTTCACTGGTTGTAATTGACAAACCCATTTTCCCACCTAACTGCTGTTTCAAGGTTTTTGAGTCCAATTGTTATCTTTATATGAATTTTAGAAATGGTATGATTTTAGAAGTACAGAAAGGCAGTGCCAAAGGAGAAATTAAAATATGAGAATGAAACATGATTTTATGACCCAAAATGATGCAGTGGACTCTGTGCTATTTTTAAATGTTACAAAATAGAATTGTTTCACTTAAACAGTAAGTTTTATTTATTCCTTATAGTAGAAATTTTTGATGTCCCTGGAAAATCATTTTTGACTCAGCATTTAAACCTCTTGTTGATGAATCTCCCAAATGAATTTTGGAAAAATTATCTTTCATTTTAATTACCTATAATTTTATCATAAATGTAGGTAATTACAAAAGATATGTTTGTTTTTAATCAGTACTAGGGATTGAATTCAGGAGCAGTGTACCACTGAGCTACATCCCAGCCTTTTTATTTCAAAACAGTCTCACTAACTTGTCAAGGCTGACCTTGAATGTGCGATCCTCCTGCCTCAGCCTCCGGAGTCATTGGGTTTATAGGTGTGTCCCAGCACACCTGGTTGAAAACAGTTTTTGATGTGGGCATGAAAAAGTCTTTCATTAGATTCAGAATATCCCAGTGAAGGAGAATAATCTTCAGAATGGCTGTGAGGACTTATGAAGACCCCCTCCCCAACCTGTCCCCCAAAATGAAAAAAACTAGTATAAATGGTCAAAATCAATTTTCAGAACTCTGGAAATTAACCACAAGCTTGCAACAGTTGTTAAAGTGTTTACTTAAGGGATAAATAAACACCGGGAATTCAGTAATATCAGCAGGCGTGGTGATGTTACTTCCCTCTCCCCAGTTCAGTGGTAACTGCTCTTGAGAACCAGCCTCAGGAGTGACAGTAGCCTTGAAAACCAGAAGCCTGGCATCCTATAGAGTGGGTCATTTGGAGCCTTCACGAAGCCCTTTTGCAAAGAATTGCCACCATTTAGCTGTTCTGCAAGCTAACCTGTGGGGCTCGCGTTGCTCTGACCTGCCATGGCCTCACTCAGTGCAGGAATCCTCTCCCATGGCCAGTGGCTACGTTGTGGCAAGGAAGAGGCTAATGGAAAAACATGAAAGGAGGAGCCAGCAAATAAAGCAACCAGGGCTAAGCTCTGACACTCTGGGCAATCTAATGGGCCTCGTGGGAATGCTCAGAAAAGCCCCCAGAAGACTCTGTGGTGTCACCTCTGCTGTCCTTGAGATTCCGCACAGGCAGGATGTCTAGGCTGAGTGGTAAACTGCCTCCTCCATTTGTGAAAGTGTGACAGCATGCATCCAGAGCCACCAGGCAAAGTCTGTCCTCTCTGCCCTGTGTGGCTGCTGAGTCTCTGCTCCTCAGCTTAGCAAATGATTGGGCAGATTTTCTTAAATGTCAGGAAAAATCACTAGACAAATCAGGGACAATAAATGAGATTGGCAAAAATGAATATAAACAATAATAGAGGGGTCATGGAGAGATAGGCACACTTGCACACTGTTGGTGCAACTACAGAACTGGTACAGCCCCTCTGGAAAGCAGTGTGGGGAATCCTTAAATTAGGGATGAACCCACCATATGACCCAGCTATCCCTCTCCTGGGTAATTTTCCAGGGGAGTTGGAATCCACACATTACAGCGACACAGCAAAGTCCATAGCAGCTCAATTTACAATAGTTAAATTATGGAACCAACCCAGATGCTCCTCACTGGATGAATGGATCCAAAAGCTGTGGTCCATATATATTATGGAGTTCTATTCTAACTCAGCAATTAGGAACAATGATATTGCAGCCGTTGAAGGTAAATGGATGGTGATGGAAGAAATCATGTTGAGCAAAGTTAGCCAAACCCAGAGAGTCAAGGGTCAAATATTTTCACTGATCTGTGGAGGCTGGAGCTAAACTGAGGATTGTGTGAAAGGTAGTAATCTCAAGTATTAGACCTAGCAAGGAGTAGCAACTCATAATCAAGGGAAATCATAGCTATGAATTGGGAAGGACTGGGGAGGATTGAGGAAGAGAGTATAGGGTGGGATCTAGGGGGTAAATCTGATTTTAAAAATATATACATATTACTTTGGATGCATTTTTGATTGTACAACTAAATTTCTTAAAATGTAAAAAATATCAGGGGTAGGGATCTGATTTACAGAGTTGCTATGCTATAAAATCTGATTTTGAATGGAAGTATTGAGATTTGCCAAGAAATAAGAGGTAATAGTCCATAGAAACTATCTTTGTGGAACACCAGACATTGGTCCTAAAGAGATTTTAAAATGGATTACAGGGTTGGAGCAGTGGCTTACTAGTTACCACACTTGCCTGGCGTGCTCAAGGACACATCAGCATGTACACAACAAAGGGTTAGAGCAATGAAGGTCACATGAAAAACTGAAAAGTTTTTTTTGTGTCCCTCTTAAAAAAATTAGACATGTAGCTATGTGCTGTACTGCTTACATTGAGACAAAAAGTTGTAAGGAATGAAAAAGATGTACTGTGTACATCACTGAGCAGTTCCTGAAAGAACACTAGAGTGGTGTGCTGATAGCAAAATGTGGCATTTTGTAATAACAAGGATCAACCTACCAAGAAGGTACGGTGATTCTAACATAGGCGTCTGGGATGTATGCTTTTGGTCTCTGCCCCTTGTACCCAATGTGGGAATCTTCATAGGTGTGCTTTTTGTAGTTGGGGGCCCTGGGAGAATCTTTGTTCTATATGGTCCTGACACAGGTCTTCTAAGACCTTTGCAATTTCCTGAGTGATAGAGCTTCTGCCAGAGTTCCTAAATCCCTTAGAACTCCCCGCATGATAGGCGCTTTAAAAAAAAAAAAAAAAGACAAGTTTTGGTGCGCTAGCAAGGAGTCTCTAACTGCCACGGGGACTATGTGTTTGAGGGTTGGTGTTTTCAGCCTCTGCTCCTTGCACATAGGCGACCACTGGGGAGGGAAGAGAAGCAGTTGAGTTGCTGCCTGTGGTTTAATCAACCACACCTATGTAACAGACCCTTTGTAAAACCTAAGGGGGCAAGGAACAGAGCTTCCAGGGTCGTAAACGCGGCTACATGCTGGAAGGGTGGGCACCCAGTTCCACGGAGATAGAGGACACTGGGCTTGGGACCCTTTGACACTTCATCCTGCATGTTCATTTCTCTGTATCCTTTACAGTTAGCAATGTAATTGAACCATGGGGGGCATAATGGGAACTTCTGTTTATACCTAGTCAATCAGAAGGACAGGTGGCAGTCGACTAGCGATCGACATCTGGAGAGGGGGGCAGTCTTGTGAAGCTGAGTGCATCACCTGCAGATCTCATGTTATCTGCAGGTAGCATCAGAATTTGAATTATGGGACGTTCAGCTGGAGTCTGCTGGAGAACTGGTGGTTTGTGGGGAGAAATCCCATTTTCGAGACCTGAAGTAAAATAGTTTTGATCATGTGTGAGAGTAGGGGGAATGTTTGGTTTTTTTCTCCCTGCAGAACACATAAGAGGGATGTGTGTTGCATGAATGACAAAATTGAAGGGAGAAATACATTATTCAGCAGTCATTCATGGGGTGGGATGTAGCTTAGTGCTTAGGCCCTGGGTTCAGTCCCCAGCACTGCGAAGAAGCCAATTAAATAACTTTTAGTTATGATTATAATAATCACATTGAATATAAACAAAGAAATTTGATTTGAATACCACCATAAAGCAGCTAGGACCCAATAGAGATGGATGGGCACTTCACCCGAAGACTGCGGAGTATTCTTTCAAGTATGCATGGAATATTCTCGAGGATAGGACAGAAAAACAAGTCTCAGATTCAAAAGGATTAAAATATATGAAGTCCGTTCTCTGTATACAATGGAATAAAATTAGAAATAACAAATTTGGAGAGGTTAAACAGTATACTCCTAAATAATAAATGGGTCAATAAATTTACAGTGGAAATTTAAAAATGCTTTGAAATGGAAACAAAACACAAAACCCTGCTGAGGTGCAGCTGAAGCAGTGCTAAGTAGCAGATTTGTTACTGTAAGGTCCTATGCTAAAAAAATGACTCAAGTCAGGCTAACTGAGAAAAAGACCAAAATTGGTGAAACTGGAGGAAATCATACAGGGTGGAAATAGAGACTAGAAATGCAGAGAAAAATCTGCACCCAGAGCGTCATTCTTTGAAAAGGTCAGTAACATTGACATTTGGTGAGACTGATCACACACAAGACTCAAATTACTAAAATTGGTTTTGTAAGAGGGGCATTACTATTGATCTTGCAGACATAAAAGGATCCTAAGTGAATACTATCAACAACTCTGCCAACAAATTAGGTGAAACACATATTTTAAAAGATGAAAACTAACGAAACTCAAACAGAAAATCAGATTTTTAGCATGTTAAGTTTAAATTAGTAATGAAAAACTTCCCACAAAGAAAAACCCAAGATCAGATCACTTCATTTGTAAACTGTACCATGCATTTAAAGAGGTTTTAGCATCTATTCTTCAGAAACTCTTCAGAAAATCTAAGAGGAATACTTCCCAAATCATTCTGTGAAGACAGTATTACCCTAATGCCAAAACCGGATAGATAATATGAGAAAACATGAGTGTTCTACATAAAAACTAAAAAGCAAACCTAATTCAATATATGAAAAAGATTATTTATAGGCATACTTCAGAGGTGTCATTGGGTTCCAGACTACCACAATAGAGCTTGTATGGCAATAAGCTAAGTCAGTGTTTGGTTCCCCTATGCATATAAAAGTTATACTGTCAGTAGGTAATACCATTATGTCTAACATACTTTATTGCTAAAAGTGCTAATGGCTTTTGAGTCATCAGCAAGTCAAAAACTTTCAAGAGGACAGTGAGAGACAATCAATTTTCAGTTTTTCACATGCCCTTTGTTGCTCCGACACTTAGTTGTATGCGTGGGTGCTGGGATTTGAACCTGTGTACTTGGGCATGCCGGGCAAGCGCCATAACCGCCAAACCACTGCTCCAGCCCCTCAAAAAGTCCTTTTGCTAGAGGAAAGTTTTGCCTCCTGTTGAAGGCTGCTCGCCATTTAGGGTAGTGGTTGCTGAGAGATGGGATGGCTGTGGCAATTCCTCAAAATAAGAACAGTGGCTTTTGTCACGTTGACTTCATAGCATTTTACACAGACAAAATTTACACAAAATTGGAGTCGCTCCTCTTGAACGCTATTTGTCACCAGCTTTATATATATACTAAGTCATTTAGCAGCCTTTCCAACATTTTCACCAGACGTAGATTTCATCTCAATAAACCACTGTCTTTGTTCATTCATAAGGTAGGTGAAGTGGACAAATTCACCAAAGAAGAAACTCCTCTTTCAAGTTTTGTCATAATACTGTCAAAGTTCAGTCCCATCTTAGGGCTCCTGTTTGACTCTGGTTCTCTTGCTGTTTGCACCACATCTGTAGTTACTTCCTCAACTGAGGTCCTGAACTTCTCAGACTCCTCCAGAGGGGCTGGGACCAACTTCTTCAGCTCCTGTTAAGGCTGAGATTTTGACCTCCTTCCATGAATCACAGAAGTTGTTTTAAAATAAATTTTTATTAAGGAGTTGAGTTATTGTACAATCAAACACATATTAAAGTAACAATATGATATGCATTTGTTCTTAAACCAGAATTACCCCTGTATCACTCATAAACCAGTCTTTTTCTATATTCTGCCCCTACAAGTGATGTAAATGCTTAGATTGTGAATTTTCTGGATTAAATGATTGCAGAAGTATTCTTTGGATTCTCAGGGGAGTAAAGAGTATGCTACATTGTTGATTGTTTCCCTAGATCCTTACCTGTCCTTCCTCCCTTACCCTCCCCTCCCCCCAACATATTTATTATTGCCCTAGATTATGTGTTGCTGTCTTTCCTGGGTCTCATACATGAGTTTGACTACCTTTCTTTCACCCAAGACAGACGTTCTCAATGGCATATAAAATGATGAGTGCTTCGAGAAGGGATTTACTTTGCTCAGATCCATCCAAGTAATCAGTGTTTTAGTTCATCCTTTTTCTCCTCGAACTCATGTTCTTAGTCTGCTTTTACCTAGAAGTTCGCTCTTGTGCATCGTGCTTTTATACTTGGAAGTCTTTTTTGATCGTTATTCGGTTCACAATTTGCAATTAAAGGAAAATGAATGTTTTTAACACTTGAAATTTTATTAAAAAAACTTTCTTCTAGAATAATCCATATTTAATAATTAACACACACTTTAAAAGTAGATAATGTTATTAGTGTTTGGATTTCTCAAGTCAGACATATTTTTGGTGATTAACTGATGATTAAGTTGAGGTTCTTTTTTAATTTTCTTAAAAGCAAAGCATTGGGAAAGAATTTGCTACCTAGTAATTATTCATTCATCTTCTCAAATCCTTGGAACATATCCAAAAAAAAAAGCCTTGCCAAGTCATATCAGAATGACTTGATTATGCTTACTCATTTTTACCTTGCGGCATCTTGACCTCTAACACTCAAAAAGGATTAGAAAAATTGAGTTGTTTTTTTCAATATATCATTGCAAAACACTATTTGTCATTAAAGCCTCTTTCTGTGCCTTAAATATTCATCAAAATTTTGGAACTGCAAATTTAACTTATAGGAATTATCTACCACATTAGTTCTTTGGCAAAGCCAGATCTCAGTGTCAGAGTCTGTGCTGCCTTTGCTGATGAGAGAAGTAAGTTTTTAAAAACAAAAGTTTTAGCACTTTTCACTGTAGATATTTGTGTAGCCTGGATGGGCTGAGTTGTTTTTTGAGTTAGGAGAAAGGTGGTGATAAAAGGCATGGTATGGAGCAGCTCCTCTTAAGACACACGAGTTCCCAGACATCTCTGTTCTTGATGTTGAGGTTCCGTGTACACGTTCTTTCAACCATCAGTGACTGCATGTCCTGTTTAAAATCTTTATCTCCAGGAATATGCTCCTGAGTGTTCACTTTTAATACTTCTGTTCTTCTACCCCATGCTTAGTCATTTGTGAATGAGTAAAATGGCCTTGGGAAATAAACATCTATTGTAGGAATATGGTATAGAGGTATATAAATGTGTAAGTAAAGGTTTTATTTGGGCCACATTTTCCAGGGGTGCTATGTGTCTTTGTACATCTGTCTCCTGCATGTGACAGATTTCCCTCAGTGTCCAGCTTAAATCAGAGTCTTTCATGATTGGCAGCTTCTGCTAGTTGATTGGGCTTAGCATGGGAGATGATGCGGTGACACCAAGTTTATAAGTTTTCTTAGTCACTGTCTTTTCTTCTTTGTAGTTTAGGTTCTCTAATTACACTTTGTTCGTTGATATTTTTCTTTGCTTAAACTATATCATTAAATCAGCTTGGAAACAGGCTGGGAGATAATTCTCTCTGGGTGTCATTTTCTTGAACATCTTATGAGCAGAGACTTTGCTTACCCTGCTTCTTTTCAAGAGTGTTTCTTTAGCAAGCAGCTTTTAACGAGATAGTGACTTCAGAGAAGTGTTTGGGTTTCCTTGTTGCTTTGGAAGGTAGAACTGGTGCCTCCCTGTAGAGAGAAGGGTAGGCATAGTTAACTGCCCATAATCAGAGTCCAGTTCCTCGAGCTTACAGTTCGTCTCTTACAGGGTAGTGCACTGCATGTGCAGGTAGCGTTTAGCCCGGTTCAGATTGCTGGAGAATTGGGGCTCGAGATACTGGATCAAGAAAATGCTAACCTCCTGGCTGCTTGTATTGTAATTGTAAATACAGATTCCTGGGTCTCTCATCCAGGAGTCATTTCCCATGCCAGCATCCATGACAGATTCACATGTTAGTTGGAAAGTGAGGATCTCAGATCCTTCACAGTTCTTGACAATATTTGGAATACAAGTAGCTATCAGAGTTCAGCACAGAAATGTCATTTTTATCCACATTTTTAATTAAAACCTACATTATTTATACAAGTGTAGCATAGATTTTTTTTTTCAGGGTTTTCCTCAGAAGTTAAAATGAGAGCTTGGCAGAATTGTGCTCTTTAGGTACTTCAAGAAAGTTTTAGAAGCATAATATACCATATTTTTTTCTTATGTGCATTATATGCATATACATGTGTGTGTTTTTGGAAACCAAATCAATTTCTCTGTTTAATTACATATTTAAGAATTAATCTTAATTCCATAAATGTCATGATCTATTATTTGCCTCTATTCCAGAATATTGGAAAGAAGATGACCTGCCAAGAGTTTATTGCAAACCTCCAAGGGATAAATGAAGGTGTTGAATTTTCCAAGGATCTGCTCAAAGTGAGTATTGGACTACTTGGATTTTAGATCATGCCTACCTATTTATATTTACTGCTTATTTCCTATTCCAAAACAGGCTAAGGATCACTTTTGCTTTTGATTTTATTGGTGATGTTTCTAGTAGGCCTTGTCCTTGATCTTTAGGCTATACAGTACCCTTAAATTAATAATTCTGAAAGCGCCTCATTGTAATTCATAATACTGAGATGATAAGTAGACTTGGAATCGTGGGAAATACAAAAAGTTAGTGGGGAGTTTTTCTTTTATTTGTAAGCATGCTGTCAGAAGTTGAGGAAGGTCACAAAGCCATGTTCACTATGGAAACCGAAAAGCTCTTAGAGTAATGCAAGCAGTTCTGACGGTGTTCAGCCTCCGGTCTCACAGCCACTCAGGCTGTCTCTGGAAATAGATTAAATTCTGAGTAATCATAGAATGCCTGAATTATTTGCAGTCGGCTTTATTATTGGCAGCAACGAGCATGTTTTTCATTAGATTATTTTCAAGGAGACAACACAATCAACTTTAGAATTCATGCATTCTTCTGCATTACAATTGAGACATGCATCTGATCAGATACGTAATAATGATTAATAATGAAAGTGAATATTCTCAAAGTTGTAGGTAAGATGTGTATTTTGAGAATGTGATTTTTATTGATCTCTATTTGATTCTAGCCTTCTTTAAAACAGTACACACATAGGCTTCAAATGGACATGTGAAATAAAAGTGCAGGACTGTGACATGATGAATAGGGTATGGAGTCACACAGCAGTGACAAGCCTTTCTAGCGTATCAGCAAGGAAAGCGATGGAGTCACTATGAGAGGATCTGTGAGCTTACGTCAGAAATGAAAATTGATAGGCTTTGAGATTTTAGTGGTGCTACGGTAACCTGCTTGACCATAGATAAATTATTAGGTAGATTTAGGCATGTCTGAAGGAGCTGTCTAAAACCAAGGTCAGCTAATGTTCGTTCCAGCGGCCACTGTTCACCGTGGGTAAACACATGCTCTTTGATTTACCCTGCCAAGGATTTGCCCAAAGATGTGCTGTAGCTGTGCCACCGAGATTGTTTGTAATCCTCCGGGGAAAAATATGCAACATACTCCTCTTTCTTTACTGTGGGAGCATGACAGTCTAGTGACATTGAAAACGTTGGTGGCATTTGGTGTGGAAATTGTCAAGTGAAATCTCGTGATTCCCTTTCAGAGCAAACCTTAGCCACTTACCCACTCAAGACAATTTTCATTTTAGTGCGAATGGTTTTTACTGTCAATTCAGACCAGAAGAGGTTCCCTTTAGAGCATTTTTGTTTGTCTCGCTGTTTCATGTGCCGTTTCTTTCCCTTTCCTTCTCTGTTCTTCCTTCCTTTTCTCAGTTTCACTTTCTTTTCTTTGCTTTCTCTTTTGTTCCGTTTTTGTTTTTGTCCTTTTTTCCCTCCCTCCTCTTCTCTCCCCTTCCTCTGTGGGTAGATCTCTCTGAATTTGCTGCTGAGATAAATTATTGGATGAAATTTCTGTTTGAATTTTGGGATAGTATGACTATATATGTGCCAAATAGAAGTGTACACATAGAAACAAAAAAGTTTGGTATCATCTTCCAGGTTTCCATGTAACCTCATTCTCTCTTCCTGTACACCGTTCTTAACCTACAACATTACAGGTATGCATGAATTCAGTTGCATTTTTTTTAAAGGAGAATAGATTGACTTTTTCTGCATTTCTTGATAAAATAACTACAAGATTCAATATCAGAAAGCACTTCGGATTTCATTGATTGAACTGAGGCTGTTGTTACTTATTGACCTTACTGCTTTTAGATTTCTTTGAATCCAGAGCTTTAGTTGGATTTATGTCTGTTCAGATTTCTTTGGGCCAGAAGTAACACTTGCACTTTTGCATCGTTCTGTGTGATTATGTGTGTTCCCCAAGTGGTATGGGACTGGCAGAAGGTGTGGGAACCACATGGACACCTGTCCTCAGACTACTAAGAGACATGGAGGGGTCTTTCTTAAAATGGACAGTTATTCCACATTAAAGTAAAAGTGTAAATGATATTCTGCATTGTCTCAATGGAAATGGTTAAGTGGGCCATAACACATCGAAACATAGAAGAAATGGAAAATTTGCCGCAAGCCTTTAATCCAGAGAATCCAGTTAAGTTTGTGTTAGACTAAATTGAAAGATGACACATTTAGCCTTTTTTCCCCCCAGTTCACAATGCACTACTGCATTTTCCATGTTTACTCAAATAACCTTAAACATATGAGTGCTTGGGCAAACAAGAATTTTCGCCCTAAGTTTCTTTAAGTATAAGTTATGTCTATAATCCAAAGTGAAATAAGTTGGATGCCAAGAGACAACCCATGACAGAACATCCTCAAAGAAGACTGGGAGGAAGTGAAATTTGAGAGGGCCTTTGATGGAGGTGGAAGAGAACCTTTTTTTTTTTTTTTTTTTTTTTTTTAAATTTAAGTCATTCTTTTCTGTCTCCTGCCCTCTGCCACCCATAAGCATTCTGTTGTAACCTTAGGAGTTGCAGTTTGTGCCATCAGCCTCTAAGGCTTGGAGGTCCCAGGGAAGCACAAATCCAGCAATCTACAGCAAGATTGGGGTGGGTGTGGCAGGGCCAGTGGTCACTCATAGCTCCTCCCTGCCCATCTAGCAGTTGGGGACTGTTCACCTTCAAGCATCACTGGGGACAAGGAGGAGAAAGGGGAGGTTTTGCTTTGGGTACTAATAGCTTTATTAAAACATTCCTGAGACTCTAATAAATATTAAAACTCTTCAGGCCACAACAAGACGAGGATGAAAAAGTAAAATATGGACCATCTCTGGATTGGAAGCTGAGCTTTTTGAGAGTGAATATAGGATGGTGGTGGGGATTATGGACTTGGAACTGTCCTGGCTGGGTTCCCATACTAGCGGTTCTCCCTTAGTACGTGAGGAGCGTGGGCAAGTTTATTTAAATCCTGTGTCTCAATTTCCTCACTTGTAAGGTGGGAGATTTTATTAATATTCATCTTATTTAGATGTTTAGTGGTTAGATGAATTAGTATATGCAGAGCCTTTAGAATTTTAGCATGTAGCAAATGCTATGTATTAGCTATTTCATTTTTAGTATCTTACCTCCTAGCTCGAAGTGGGCTAGAATGGGACTCCAGTCCTTCCTGCAGGTATTTGGGCTTACGGTGCTTTTCAGTTCTCAAGGCCAAGTGAGATGAGTACCACTAGACAAGACCTGTACTCACTGTCCCTTTTTAGCGTATTGCCTTCTGTAGATACATATTCTGTTCTTTGACAAGACCCGTCTCTGACGGCCTGAAAAGCAGCCTTGGTTAGTCCTGTGTTTTCCTTACCTTGCCAACAATCTCACTCTCCTAAACCTTCTGCTTTCGTATGTCCTGTGTATCATATTCGATTTAGATCTTCAGCAGCTTCTTTGTTATAATAATGCAGGGTTAGGTCTTGGACTTTTTTCTGAAATCTTGAAGAATCTTGAGAAAGACTACTTCCTAACCCTTTTCAGACCCCAAAATAATCCTGGGATAATAATGGAGATGTGAATGTTTCAAAGTGACTAAAAGTCACAGGGGAAAAGAAGGGTTCTGGGTCTACCTGCTGCCTTATGTACTCTCCAGATTAAGAACACTGGGGTTGAAGGGTCAGGACCAGCAGTTGTTGGCAATGCTCAGGGCAGTTTGTAGACCCTTTGACATTAGCTTGGGGACCTCTTCTATCCAGTCTCATCATGGGTTGATACCAAGGAATTGGGATGGCTTGCCATCATGTGTGGTGTGTGTGTTCTGTAGCCTTTTACACTATAGTCTTTGAAAAGTCACAGTAGACCAGCTATGGAATCAACCAAAAGGTCCAACAGTGGATGAATATATAAAAGTGTGGTGTATATGCAAACTGGAGTACTTACTATTCAGTCTTTTAAAAACAGGAGATCCTGTCATTTGTGACAACATGATGAACCTAGGGGACATTATACTAAGTGACATAAGCCAGCCACAAGAAGACAAATATTGCCTGATCTTATATGTTGAATCTGAAGGAGTTCAATTTAAACAGTCAAAGAATGCAATGGCAGTTTCCTGTGGAAGGGGGGGGGTGTTGCTCAGAGGACAAAGTTCAGTTAGATTGTATGAATAAATTTTAGTGATCTATTCTATAGCATGGGGAACGTTGTATACTTGAAATTGCTATCAGATTTTATATGTTCTCATCACAAATATGTGAGGTGATGGCCATGTTAATCATTCTATAGTATATACACACAAAATCAAAATGTATATAATTGCTTATTAATTAGATAAAAATTAAAATTTTTTTGAATCTTCCTCTTATACTCAAAATATAGAACCTTGCTCTTTTGCCTTCCTATTCTCTAAATTATATTTCTTCCGAATTTTATGGGAAACTTACTCTTCATTTTAATAGGAAAGCTGCATTTGTATTTTCAATTTACATTTCTATTCTGGTGGTTGATAAGTGTCTTTCTTATGTACAAAGAGGGACAGTGGACTTTGATGTCTTCCAGTTATTTAAATATTTAGACATGAAATTCCCATTTTAGAAATATCTACGTGAAAGAAGGAAAGACAATGGTAAATAAGAACAGAGGAGATGCTGAGAAATGGCATAGGTACATGTAGGGTGGAAGGCCATTTATTGGTGACAGTAATTGCATATTGAGGATACATCTCAACTGAAGATTTAGACAGTGAAACATCCATAATTATTTTCCATCCCAACTTTCCTATTCCCGTCTACCATTTGATGTTCAAATAATGTTCTCTTTAACATTTTATCAGTTAAATCTTCCTTCTTCCCTTTCCCTCCCCTTCTCTTCCTTCCTCCCTCTCTTCCTTCTTCCCATCTTTGCCTATTTCCCTGAGCAGCAATTGAAGTTAGTTTCTGCCAAATGACATAGGAAAAGAATTAGAAGAAACAATCTGTTCTTTAGTGATTTAAAAAAAAAAATCATTGTACTGATAGAGGGGACGGAAACAAGAAAACAAAAACCCCAAGACTTTTCAGAATTTTTCTAATATAAAGAATTTAAAAACAAAACTGAGCACCGTTTGTGGAGGGTTTAAAAACGTGTACCTAAATGTGCCTAAATAGTACCAGTAGCTGTAAGAGTAGTTCCAGTTGTCATGCAGTGTCACAGGAAATCATTAAACAGGTAAAGAAATTTTAACTCATCCATATGTCACCTGTGTTAGTTGACTTTTTATTGCTGTCACCCAAATATCTGCAAAAAGAACTTACATATTTGCTTGACTCATTTGAGGGTTCGGTGCATAGTGGTGGACTCCATCACTTTGGGCCTGAGGTGAGACGATGCATCATGGCTGAGGGCATGGTGGAGGAGAGCTGCTCAGCTCCTGGTGGCCAGGCAGCAAACAGAGGGAGAGAAACAGACTGGGGACAGGAAATACCCTTCCAGGCACAACCCCCCAGTGACTTGTTCTTCAACCAACTCCAACTCCTGTAGTTCCCAGTGCCTCCCAGGAATCCGTTCAGCTGTAGTGGATGAATGCTCTAATGAGATCCGAGCCCTCATGGGTCCCTGGTTTCCTAAGAACTCTACCCCTGGACGTTGCTGCGTTGCACACCAAGCCTTCAGCACAGGAGTTTTTGGGTGACCCTTCATGTCCAAACCATAGCAATACCCTTCAAGGTTACTGCTTGGTGAAGTGTTTGACTTGTGTATCTTTAGAAATTAATTTTTTTGGTAGAGATTGCTTGCTTCTTTTTACTTTGCTTGAACATTTATTAACTTTGAAATTAGCTTACATTTCTTAAGGGAAGTCCAAAAGTTATTTTGTTCTTTGATTTGTAGTTAATAGCGTGGTGTGTGTGGAGTAGCAGTTAAAAAGGAAGGATGTGAATCATGAATCGGTATGTTTGACCTCGGGGGATTCAAATGCTTCACTCCATTAATGATAAATAACATAGTGAATGAGATCATTATGTACCGTGTTGGTTAGAATCCCATTAAAGGTTCTTATCAAATGCATTTGTTTTCTCTTTTTTGAAGGAGACAGAATTTTGGCATAGTTCTATTAAAAGAAGTTTCCAAAAATATATATGCTACCTGCATCCATTTCTTATGTCTGTTTGGCTGATAGCATTACATATTTTATTTTAAATGTAATTCTTATTCAGTGTTCTTAAGGAAATATAATTTATGAAAATGATGGAGAAACTAGCCAGAAAGGTAGCATTTAAACATTTTGAATAAAGATGAATAAATCTTGTTGGACAAAGAAGCAGCATAATTAGGAAATATAAAATTATATTTTGCAGGTTCATAATCATAGGCTTTTTATTCAGTTATAGCTCATGTAAGGGTAAGCAACAACAAAAGCTCAGCCATTAAAGATTTGGAGCTAAAGCAGTTTTTTATAAGTTCAAACTTTGTAAAGGACCTGTTTACACAGAATGACAGCAAGAGCTGTAAGGATTCTTCTATCAGCAGAGCCAGCTCAGCTCACTCCCTGCGTCCCATCTGCCCCTCTAATTTGACTTTCAGCCAGGGAGAAGATGGAAAATGTAGCACTGACAATTGTCCTACTTTTATATCAAAAGGTTGGCCTTAAGCAGCTTGAGGTCTTCTCCCCCACCACCACCTCGACAGTTTTGCTCTTCCTTTCAGCTTAGCTTTCATGGTTATCAATGAGTACAAGTGTAACTGGGGAAAGCTGAATAAGGTCAGGTTCATCTTCTGATTTGTTTTATTATACTTTTGTTTTGCAAATGTTAACATTGAAAACATTGTAAAGGTGCAGAGAATCCATTTCTTGCACTGCATATGATGGTATGGTTATCTCCAATTTTTTAACGAGGGGGACAGAGAATCAATATTAGTTTTTCATCTGGTTTTGGTTACTCTAACACTTAGTTGTGTAGGTGGTGTTGGGGTTTGAACTTGGGTCCTCATGCATGCCAGGCAAGTGCCACAACCGCTGAGCCACCGCTCCAGCCCGTATCTCCAAATCTTGAATGGAAAAATAATGAACAGGTTCACTTAAACAAAACCGGGACATTTCTGTTCAACCAGAGGTTTAGGCAACATATTACGATTACGTTAATAGGGGGCTGAAGCAATGGCTCGGTGGTTATGGCGCTTGCCTAGCATGTGCAAGTACACAGGTTCAAACCCCAGCACCCACGTGCACAACTAAGTGTCAGAGCAACGAAGGCCATGTGAAAAACTCAATAAAAACTGATTCTCTGTCTCTCTCACTGTCTTTCTCTCTGTGGAGGGGAAAAAAAAAAAGATTGTTAATGGAATTTTATTACTCTTGGTCATTGTTTTCAAGTACTGAATATTATGATAAATAGCTCAGGTGTAAGTATGCAGCAGCATTAAAAATAATGGTGCGGGCTGGAGCAGTGGCTCAACTGTTAAGGTGCTTGCCTGGCATGCGCCAGTACACGAGTTCAAACCCAGCACCCACATACACAACAATGTCTTGGAGCAACGAAAATCACATGAAAAACTAAAAGATTTTCTCTCTTTTCTTCCCTCCCTCTCTCCCCCCCCCACTGTCCCTCTTTTAAAAAAACAAAAAGGTGCATTAAGAAAAAGCTATGGTAGTTGTTTTGAAGAATTGAAAGCTAGAAAATGACATGAATCTATTCAGGGTTTTATAGAGAATTGTTTGAAGGAGGAGTGGAAGTAGAAAAGACGATATATAGTGCCAATTGTGCAAGGGGAGTGGTGGCTTCTATGGGAGTGGTGACAATATTGAGGGAAATGAATTAATTTACTTCAAGGTTATTGGTGGAGCTTCGGTTGCTAGTTGCTTTTTCAGATTGCTCCTCTGTCCTTTCCATTTCTACTTCAGTGGAAGTAGAAGAAAAAATAGGGTGGAAGAGAAAGAAAAAATAGACCTGAATTCTGTCTTCCCAGTTAATGCTGTTTGATCGGCGAGGCTGCGTGAAGTGAGTGGTGGCGGATCTGGAGAGCAAGACCAGCACTTTGCCTGGGCTAGGCAGCTTAGCTCTTCATTTTCCTTCACCTTCCTCCAAGCATGGCCAGGGCCTGAATGAGATGAGGTATATTGAGTGCTAGCACTGTGCCCAACTAGAAGGAACTAGATTTTGAGACAGTATTGTGGATGTCGCTGGGCCCTCTGCCTGAGGGTTGCTAGTGGACATCGCTAATGATGAAACCTCGGGGTGATCATTCCATGCCTTGGTTTCTTCATTTGCTTAAAAAAAAAAAAAAAAAAATCTGACCTGTGCCCGTAGTTTTCAGGAGTTGTTTAGGTTTATAGACTTCCCTGTGTTTACTGCTTGCCCTCCTCCACCCTTACTGCCCGGTCTAAAACTGCTTCTTCAGTTTTCTAATTGTGCTGAAAACTTCCTCATGTGATATCTTTGGAGCAAAATGTTGCTTGGCCAAAAAGAAGTTGGAAAGCTCAGCAGGTGCTCTAAAGTGCTGGAGTGTTCTTTGGTTTTGTGGGCTTTTTTTTTTTTTTTTTTTTTTTTTTTTTTTTTTTTTTTTTTTTTTTTTTTTTTTTTTTTTTTTTTTTTTTTTTTTTTTTTTTTTTTTTTTTTTGTAAACTCAAATCACGTCTCTTAAGTTTGAACCTACCTATTATATTGGTTTAGAAAAGAACTAATAATGAAACTAGCAAATGTTCAGATTTAAATCCCGGAAAATTGCTTTTGTTGTATAGCAGCTGTCTTAAAAGATTATCCCCAAAGGACTAGATGGAGAGGAAGAAGCTGGCCTCCATCTGAAATAAGTCTCAAGTTTTTATAAATGAAAAGCCCAAAGTGAATTCTCAAAAATACTTGATCCGAGTTATATTGGGAGTATGTGGCTGAAAATAGGAACGTATGGGTGGTATTTAAGTGTAGCTATAAAAGGAGCATCAACTGTTGCCTAGAGTAGGTGAGCTCTCTGCAGAGAAGGTCATGGAAACTGGTAGCAACAGTATCCATGGAGGAAAGGGCTTGGATGCTTGTCCTACTGTAAGCAGGAGAGCCTTTGAAGAGGAAAGCTATGTTCGCAAGCTTTTTAAGAGGACAGCTTTAAAGGTTCTGGCTTAAAATGCGGGATCTTGCTGCCTTTTTTCAGGAAAGCAAATCAGGCTGAATTCCGCGATGAAAGGCACATGGTGAATTTCCGCCTCCGGCTTCCCTGTGGAGGTCTGGAAGTGTGCTCTCTCTTTTAGGCAGAATAATGATGCTGCCGTTGCTGTGGTGCAGCCCTTGAATGAAAATTGGTGACGATAATGAGGGTAATACTTTGAAGTAGCTGAAGATCCACAAATCATGTTCGTGCTTTAAAAAAAAAAAAAAAACTCCCCAAAGAAATCTGTTAGAACGTTTTGACAGAACAGGTGCTGCTTAAAGAGTACAAACAGATTTTTAACCAAAAAGAAGAAAAGTTTGAGTGGGGGTGGTAGTAATCGTTAAGGGTACTCTAATGGAATATTAATGATTCCCAGACAATCTATTTTTAATTTGATCATGAAGAAGTGTTACAGGATTGCAGATTCAGATACAACTATAGAATTTTGAAATATGTTTGGAGCTTTTAAAAAACATCGTAACACAGTCCATCCCAATTTCTGTTCCTGTCACTCAAGCATGAATATGTGTAATTGGTACAGACTTAACTGGTGACATTGTGACTTTAAACCATCTTTTTGCTTATGATGTATCAGAACTGGGTTGGGAGTTTCCTCAGGAGTGATGCTTTTCTTTCAGCAGGCCTGCAGTCCAAGGCAAGTGATTTGTCATTGCAATTATTCTGTCTTCAATGTGGTGTTTACCTGTCCATTAAAGAACGGAAGAACAAATTTTAACTGTAGCTGTACAACTAACCTGTCCTATAAAGGAGGACTGGTGATTGCAGTAATGCTTTGGGTATGTAAAGATCAAATATGTGAAAAAGACACAAAAAGGTGAAACTGAGGGAAAAAAAAAAAAATAAAAATCTCTCCAAATAGCCAGAGTGGATGGATGTTAGAGTGTGCGTCATTAGCCTCGCGGATTTTAACTTCGCCTCGTTAATGATAGAATTTTTACTTCCGTAGTTCTGCCCTAATCTGTTCCTTGGTGTATCATCAGCAGTGAACTTGTAGACACAGGTGGGGAGCACCATGCAGACAGCTGCTTGAGGCCGGAACAGGACTGGATACTTGTCACCAGTCATATCCAGTAGGATCATTGATAAGACAACAGCTAGTCCAATTAATTTTTCTTTCCTTTTTCTAATGGCAGGGATCGAATCCAGGGCTGCTTAACCACTGAGCCGCAGCCCCAGCTCTTTTCACTTTTTGAGACAGGGTTTCACTAATTTGCATAAGGCCCCACTAATTTGCTCAGGCTGGCTTTGAATTTGTAATCCTCCTGCCTCAGCCTCGTGAGCCACTGGGATTACAGGTGTACATTACAGGTGTGCACCACTCTGCTCAGCTGATTTTTTTTTTTTTTAAACAACAAAACACAGACCTTTAAGTTGTTCCTCAAAGTTTCAAGTTGAAACTATTTTGAAGAAACAGTTGTTTTCTCGGTTCGACCATGAATTAGAAGAATAAAAATTGGAGAAAGTGCTGGTTTAGGTCTGTGTTGGTAGCAGAAGTCATTTGATAATGAGATGAAGAGAAAAATGAAACAAAGGGTAGAGGTCTCCAAATGGAACAGCTGCAGTTCTGAGGAGGGATGAGCAAGTTGAGTCTTGGCTTCTCCGAAAGGCCGGGCCGCGTTACCGCTCAGCAGAGCAGTGCAGGGTACTCGGTGAGTCATCAGAAAGGGTACATTGTTTACTTAGTTTGATTAAGGAGACAGGGAGTGTGAAATAGATTGGAGAAGATTGCCAACAAAACTATTTTATAAAGACTCTGGCATTTAAAGAAATTAGCTTCAATCAGAAAATCCAGTAATTAGAATAATTCATTTCTCTACCCCAAATCATTCTTGAACTCCATTGCTGTCAGCGTTAGATTTCTGCATCTGTGGATTCAGCCAACCATGGATTAAAAATATTTTGGAAAAGTCACATATGTACAGACTCTTATTACCTAAACAATATAGTACAGCGATTGTTTATCTAGTATTTACATTGTATACGGTTTTGTAAGTCATCTAGAGAGGATTTAAAGTAAGCAAGGATGTGCGTTAAGTTATAGGTGAATACTACGCTGTTGCATCTAAAGGACCTGAGTGTCTTGGGGTTTGGTGTCCGGGAGTGGGGGTGCCGTTTCCTGGAACCAATCCTCAGTGGATACCAAGAATCGACTTCATTTGTTTTCATTGTCTACTCTGCCCTCAGACTTTCCATAGATGGCAATATGCTAGTTTTGTTGTTCTTTTCCCCCCTAATATGTTGCTTTCTCAGGAACACCAAAAGCCATATTTTATCCAGACTTTACAAGAAATTATTTTGGGGTGGTGCAGGTGCATGAACTCTCCCCTTCACAGCATTCCGTTGTCAGGTGGAGACAAACATTCTTGTGGTTCTCCCCTGTCATCTCTCAGACAAACTATGGAGAAGAATGCTGGTCTCTTCCCACTTTTTCCCGGAAAAATGAACGATGCTGTCCATTTTGACACAATTGGAAAGGTCAGGTAGCATTGTTCTGATGCAAGTCATTTCCTAAGTCATGAAAGTCCTGAATGCTATTCTGATGCCTAAGTTTTTATTCTTTTTCTCATTGCTTTTTTCTTCCTTTCACTCCCAGAAACATAAAAGAATCTGTATGCCCAACTTAGGTTGAAGAGTTATTTGCATTTTGGGTTGTTAGATGTTAAGAACTTAAACAAAAAAATCTTTGAGAGGTGTTATGGATTTTGAGACCTTACTACTTTTGATTAGATGACAGTGTTTCCCGTGACTTGTGTGAGATGTCCTCCCTGCCCCTGCTCATGAAGGACAGAGACTGTATTGTTGGCCATTGCATCTCTTGCACCTACCGCACTTTGTAGGAGAAATCAGATATTCAACAAATATTTGCCTAGGATGTAATTGTGTTATATGAAGCACAGCTGTGTGGTTCTCACCATGAACAGGCTGTGGGAATACCATGTGCAGAACTGGGTGTGTGTGTGAGTGTGTGCATAATTCCATCTGGGATTGTTGTTTGCTTGTTTTGTGTTTTAAGAGAGAGGATCCATACCTTTAAGCAGAGTTTCAGAGCGACCTTTGTTCTCCCAGTTATTAAAGAGACGTCAGTTGGGCTCCCAGAGTACAGGCTTGTGCGATATTGTTTTAGTCAGAACATAGGAAACTTGGGAGAAAGTGGTATTAGATGATTTCACACTTAGAAAATGCTTTACTCAAAATTATGTGCTAAATGTTTTCAGGTATAGAAGGCATACTTAATAGATGTGCCATATTTGGCAAAAATCAGATAAAACCTCCTAGGATTCATGAGTTCTTGCTTTGGTAAAAAGCTGTGCTAAACATATGGGGGTGAAGCCAAGGTAAGACCAGAGTCCTACCCTGAAGGGATTTTTAATCTACAATGGTAGTTTTCAGCTCTGGCTGTACATTAAAAACATTTGAGGCAAGGGGAGAAAAGTTTGGAGGCTAAGTTTTTTTTTACTCAAATGGAAAACTATTGTAATGGTACAGTTTGAAGAAAGTTCTGGCACTTTCTTATAAAACTGAACATGCCCTGCGATTCAGCAATTGAAGAGAAATGAAAGTATATCTTACCGGAATAATCATAGCTTTATTCCTTAAATCCCCAAATTGGAAACAACTCACGTACTCATCAGCAGAACAGATAGCAGTGGTGTGGTCGACCATGCGGTAGATTCCTACTCCATGGTGAAAAGGGTGAACATCTGTGAAAGCAGCTTTACACAGTGATTTTGCTGTGTGGAGCGCTAGGGTACAAGACTAATGAGCGTGTGGTAACGAACAAACCAAACCAGTGGTTAGGGGATGTGAAGAGGAGGGCGTTTCCTGTGAATTGGCATGCAGGGCGTCTGGAGTGATCTAATATTGCTGAGTGTTGGGGGAAATACCACTGCGTAGAGAAACAAAAACATTGTCTTCTGCCTTCTCACCCTCCATGCTCACCAATTTCAGATCTATGGGAATGGAGCCATTTTAAAAGTTCCTCAGATGACTCTAATAGCCACTGAGATTTGAACTATTAACTAGGATAAAATACAAAGGTGAGATTAATTTTCTATTGTAACAAATTACCACAAACTTAGTGGCTTGAAGCAGATGGGGCTGTGTTGCCAGGGTTCTGCGGTTTAGGGTTAGGGCTGCTTGACTGGTCTTCCTGCTCCAGGTTTCGCAGTAGCAAAGTGGAGGCTTAGGCAGGGCTTTCTTGGCGGAGGCTTGGAAGGTGATCCTCTACCAAGTTCCTGCAAGATGCTTGCAGAATTCCAGTTGATGTGATTGTAGGACCAAGGTCCCCACTTTCTTGCTGGCAGTTGGTCAGAGGTCCTTCTCAGCATCTGGAG